>BMAO01035399.1:0-163871 GCA_019973975.1 Trichonephila clavata | reverse complement strand
AATTTGTTAATTGGTGTTATTGTTAATAGTTAATTGATGTTTAGTTACTGATATTACTGAAAAACATTTGTGCAGAAGAGGGGTTGGCAACATTTTAACTCTAGCGTGCCAAACTAATCTATCAATGTAATTTAGCATGCCACACAGTAGGAATTTTTGAAACAATTCGATTCCCGTGACCGCTCTACCCACGCTTTCATACCGCAAAACAAGGGACATAGTTTATGATTTTCAATTTGACGCGATTTTGAGCATTCAGTTGTTAAGCAATTTCTTTGTGGGCTCGAAATCTTTTTCATACGAGGAAATATATATATTTTTTACTTAGATATGTAAAACCAAGAGTGGAAAGCGGAGTATATGCACGATTTTCTCTCTTCAAACAATTAATCACTCCAACAGGTGTTGGAACATTTAAATGGAGCACTCGATCTCTGTCGAGATCATAATCTCCTATCAGGTAAAAGTTTGGGGAGTTGACCTTGTTGTTCTAATTTACCCATTTTTGTTACTATTTTGAGATATTGATAGGGATAACATTAGTTGAATATTAGTGATATCTTTGTGAAGTTAAGGAAGCGACTTTGTTTGTGTGTGTTCTGTTGTATGTTCTATTTTTTGTGCCGACAGTGCGAGCGCCCCGCCGAAGCGATTGTCTCGCCGCAGTGGCATGGATTTGGTATCGGGTCGGCCGCGGAAAGGAACCGATCGGTCCTTCGTCACTGCTTCCCTGGGTAAGAGTGACCGCTGGAGGCGGCCGTTCTTTGATGTTTTCATGAGTGAGTTGGTTGTCCAATCAGGAGTCAGCTTCTCAGAGGGGGGGGGGGTCTAGCTATTCAGCTAGCCCAAAAGTTGAGTTAATTTTATGTTAGTAGGAAATTCATGTTAAATTAGGATATTTCGGGGTCTTTTAAAGTTAGGGTCAGGAGTATAGTTTTCTTTTTTTCTTAAAGAGGTGTTATCTATGTTATTAAAGAATTTGGTTGAGATTTTCTGGAAAGTTTCCCGGAGTGTTTTGAGGCGTACAGCGTGTCTAAGACTTCTGTTCCTCATAAACCACCGGGCATTTGTTAATTTTCTTATAATTACATTTTGAGACTGTTCGAGTATCTTGATAGTTGAATGAGCGGCATGACTCCAGATCGGCAAGCGTATGTGGCGACTGGTCTGATAATAGAGGTATAGATAAGCACTCAATTTCTTAATGTCAAAGGCGACTTCCGGGAAAAATAAGGGGTAAATTTACTCGCTATCGCCCGGAAGTTGTTTTTAACGTAGTTAATGGAAGATTGAATTTAAGTGGGCGTCTAAAATGACGCCTAGGTACTTAGTTGACCCGGACCAGGGGACCGGGTGGTTCTGTACGTGTACTGTCGGTGACTTTTTAAATTTTCTGTTGGCGGAGAAGACTCCTTCCGTCTTGGTGGCGTTTAGGCTAATTTTCCAATTGTCGTACCAGTCCTCCAACTCCGCCAAGTGACGATGTAGAAAGTGGATGATCATGTTGATGTTGCTCTGGACAGAATCGCTGTGTCATCTGCATAGAGGCAGGGTGGTGGTGTGTCTGGATGTCGTCACTCCAACAATGACGTTCAAAAATTTACCTTATTCTAAAGATGTTTGTCAAATCAAGTCCATTCCAAATTTATCAACTTCGAACCAGTCAAAAATTGACAAATCTATAGAGTAGTGCAGAGTGCCACTGAGAATTGTATCGCGTGCCATAGGTTGCCAACCCCTGGTGTAAAAAATTGGTTATTGTTTAAAACACTGTTCCTAAGGCATTCGCTGTAATGAATTAAAAATTGACATTTTTCAAATTAAAATGTTCTTGGCTGATATTTTTTTTTATTGTTTAAATGTTAACCTTTTCATTTTAAAAAGCCATTAAAAATAAATCTGACATATGTGACATTTTACCGCTGCCGAAACTCTTCCACTTTTTAATGGTGTTATCGGAAAACCGGACGTCCTTTTTATATTACATCAAATATTTTTGTGTGGTGTGCTAACATTGCGGATGTTAAAAAATCTCATTTGCTGCAAATGACAAGAGGAAAAAGAATAATATTTTTGTTACTTGCAAAGCTGTCATTTACTCGCGAACGTGTACCATCCCACGTACCTCAAGTTACTGTTAAAGAATTTCGGTGTATCGTTTCCTTCGGAATAAGATTAAATTAACTTTCTTGTTGTTTCTTCTTGCGTCATCGTTTTACTTTTTTTAATAAAATTTTCGTAAAGTAAGTCAAAATTCATGTTGCATGTTAGAGTGTCCATTTTGTCTTATTGAAACAATTTATTAAATACATAAATTTTATTTATTGCGGTTCATTTTGATTTTGTGAAAATATCTTTGAATAATATCGATTGTCGTTATTTCAAGGTAATGAATTCTGTAGATTTGCTGTATCTTACATTTTCTCCTCCTTTTGTTTTGTTTTTAAAAAATTTGTGATGTCTCTCTTGTTTTTGTCATGTAAACTCTTACTGAATTAATATTAATGGAAGATTATATTAACTTTCACGGTAAATGTAAAAACAAATAATCACAAGGTGGGCTGACTAGCAACTCAACTAATTTACATTCGTTTGAAACTAGCTAATTAAAACAAACAATCCAATTATTACAGATTACATTGATGGAAGTTTGTGTAGCATAGATAACAACAACAAAAAATTAAATAGTAATATTTTTTATAAAAAAGATACAATAAAGTTCTTTCATCCTCTTCAATAAACACACATTATTTATGTGGCCAAATTGATCTTTAATTTAACAATTATTTAAACAATATACACCCGACATCACACCAAACGGCACGACACTTAACCAAACTGACAGATTTGATCTTCCGCGCAACTCGTTTGCGCAGCTCACAAAATCCTTCTTCAAATTCCCGAAGGGATTATTTTACGGCCTATCTGAAATCAGTTAAGGGATTCTTACTCCTTCCCCAATCGAAAGCATCCGTCTGAAGACGATGCGCCTGAAAATAGACAAAAAACAAACAAAAAATACATGGACACAATTCAGAGAGAAATAATTAAAAATTGGTTATGCGCGCAGAGCCCCAGTAATATAACTCCTCGGAGAACACATAAATATACATACATTATAGAAATAGAAATTTCACACAAAAAAAAAAAACAAGAGAATAATACATAGAACGAATACTCTACTTGCATATTAATTAACTTTTTTTTTTTACTATACTTCTAAAAAGAACTTTTAGTGAATATACATAAAAATGAAGCAAACAAAACCCTACTCAGAAATTCTAAGTCTGGAAAGTGCGTCTGCATTGCCGTGAGCACTACCCCTTCTATAGGAAACTTTAACATTGTATCTTTGTAAGGCCAATGCCATCTGGTCTATTTGACACTATGAGGAGCACTATTGGTAAGATATGTCAAAGGGTCATGATCTGAAATGACCTGGATTTGTGACCCAAAGATCCAAGTGTCAAATTTACGAAGCGCCTCTAACACGCTGAATGCTTCACGCTCGATCGTGGACCACTTCATTTGGGCCAAAGTCAGTTTTTTGCTAAAGAAAGCAATTGGCATTTCCTCCATATGGTCATTGTGTTGAGCTAAACAAGCGCCAATGGCAGTAGCAGAAGCATCTGTGAATAGTAGAAAAGGGCGAGACAAATCTGGTGTATGCAGAGAAGGCATTTTTACAAGTTCCTCCTTAAGTTTCATGAAAGAATCTTCAGCTGACGACTCCCAAGGAATGTCCTTCGGAATGTTCTTTTTTAGTCAAGTTAGTTAAGGGCAATACTAACTGTGCGAAGTTCGGATATAATCTCGATAATAACTGTGAGACCCAAGAAACTTCTCACTTCACTTTTTGTGGTACGTCGACTCAGTTTTCGAATAGTTTCTACCTTTTCAGGATCAGGAGAATGTTTTCCGGAACCAACTATGTGACCTAAGAACTTGACAGATTTTCTGCCGAAGGCACACTTTTTCAGGTTCACCTTTAGCCCTACTTTTTGCAAAGACTTAAACACCTTGGTGATGTGATCGAGGTGTTCTTCCCAAGTTGTCGAATAGATAGCAACATCACCGATGTATGAGCGGCAGTATTTCCGATGCAAGAACAGAGCATTGTCCATGGACTTCTGGAAGGTGCTTCCAGCATTTTTCATGCTGAAAGGCATAACCTTCCATTGATAATGCCCTGAATGAGTCACAAATGCTGTCAAAGGCTTGGCCTCATCCTTCATTGGGATCTGCCAATAACCTTTCGTCAAGTCTAGTACACTTATGAATCTGGCTTGGCCAATTTCAAAAAGAAGGTCTCTTGCGTTCTGCATTGGATATGCATCAGTAATTGTGACATTATTTAAAAGTCTATAATCTACACAGAGTCTTACGCTTTCGTCCTTTTTAGAGACGCATACGATAGGGTGAGCCCATTCACTTTCACTAGGCTCAATCAGTCCTAATTGAAGTAACTCGTTAATTTGTTTATTTACTTCTTCTTGAAGGGCTATCGGTATGCGATAAGGTTTCAGTTTCTTTGGAACGTAATCGGGCATTAAACTCACTGAATGTCCTTTTACCTTAGCAGAGCCTGGAACAGAGCTAAATACGTCTGAGAATTTAGAGAGGAGGTCCGCAAGCTGATGTTTTTGAGAATTTTCTAGACCAGAAGAGCTGTCAATTACATGGTTGTAAATGTCATTGACGTCCAATTCTACTGTATCAGTAGGGGCATAATGAAGCTCACCAAATTCATCGTCTTGGTCAAAATATAAGACCTATTTGCTCAATTCTAGCTATGTATGGTCGTAATTTATTGAAGTGGAGTTCCCTTTTCACTTCCATCGTCCATTTTTACTCTCGCTGTATGTGGTCTCGGTAGTTCTATGATAGATGCGGGACCCATCCATTTTTTTAAAAGCTTGTGAGACGACGATGGATAAGTACCAAAACCTGGTCACCAACTGCCAAACGTTTTTCTCTAGACCTAAGGTTGTATCTACTTGCATATTCAGCTTGTGCTTTTCCATAGTTTCCTCTTGCCAGGTTATGAGCCTGTTTCAATTTTTCAGTTAAGTCTCTCAAATATTCTTCAACGGACTTTGAGCTACCAGTGGGAATTTCCTTGTCACCTGTCCAAACCTCCTTCAATAGTTTCAATGGGCCGTTTGGTAGCCGACCGTAACAAGTTGGTATGGCGAGACGCCTGTTGTGCTATGTGGCACTTCCCGATACGCAAACATGAGGTACGGAAGGTGAGAATCCCAATTATTTCCGTTTTCCTGAATATTTTTATTCAGCATATCTTTTAGAGTCCGGTTCCAACGCTCTACAGCCCCATGCTCTCCGGATGTCCTGGAGTAGCGAATCTTGGAGCTATTCCCAAAACGTCCTTGAAGGCTTCAGTCAATTCAGCAGTGAAATTTGTTCCCTGATCAGTGCAAATAACTTTTGGGAACCCAGTTTGGGTGAATATCTTCATTAAAACTTCACATGTGTGTGTTGTTTTTGCCTTGATATTGCTAACTGGTACGGCCTCTGCCCATCTATAGTGCAAATATCAACTGCACAGATAATAAACTTATGACCTCTGCGAGAGGATGGCTCCAAAAGGCCAATACAGTCGACACTCCATACTTCAAATGGGTTTTCCGATCGAACTATGGGTGTTATGGGAATTCTATCCCGGTAAGTGAGCCCTCTTCTATGCTGACAGGTCTTGCAGCTTTGACAAAATGACCTTACATCTTGTTTGAGTTTAGGCCAGAAGAAGGAATATTTGATGCGCTGTTTAGTTTTACTCTCGCCTAAATGTCCAGCTAAAGGTATTTCGTGGGCCACTTTCATAACTTCTTCTCTTTTGCAGGTGGGAAGGACAACTTGCTTTACATCTTCACCGCATATTGACTCAGTGTGTATTAAAACTCCATCATCAATTTCATACGCATTTTGTTTGTTCTTAGCCTGGCTCCAGACTGGTCCCAATGACTCGTCCATTCTTTGAAGTTTAACAAAAGAAGATTTCGCCAAATTTGTTTCCGATGTCTCGGTCTCTTGCCCTAAGGCTAAAGTAGATAGTTCTTCCTCACTTTCCAATTGTATATCTTTATCCTTGGTGCATTCAAAATCTCTGATTTTCAAAATCAAATAACTG
Source organism: Trichonephila clavata (assembly GCA_019973975.1). Classification (NCBI taxonomy): domain Eukaryota; kingdom Metazoa; phylum Arthropoda; class Arachnida; order Araneae; family Nephilidae; genus Trichonephila; species Trichonephila clavata. The sequence continues at coordinate 157,723 of BMAO01035399.1, read as the reverse complement.
AACATTTTCTAAAAGAATCTCATAAGCGGTGGCGCTAATCAACATGTCGTTGACGAGTTTCTTAGACACAGCGCACATGATTGGAACCGAGCCATGCTTTCCATCGTCTATTTTTAGGTTAAATAGTTTAAGAGCAGCTATTTCCTTTTCACCAAACGCCGAAATGATTTGGATAGTTCCCTCACCTTCTCCACAATCTTTACCAATCGTCTTCGCGTAAGACTGCTATTTGTGCTCCTGTATCGATTGCTGCTTTTATGGACGTTTGTCCACATTTGATATCAACTAACTGAAGATCATCAATCCCATTCCTTGTGTTGATGGGAACGGAGACTGGTATTGAGACTCTAGCAGTTACCACTTCCTTGGTAGATTCTAGTTCAGTTTCCTTAGCAGTAACTATGTTACTTCTGGCATTGCGAGGTGGTGTCTTTCTTGTATTTTTCGGGCATTCCCGAGCCAAATGTCCTCCATTCTCGCAAATAAAACACTTAGGCTTAAACCCTCTACTTGTTCCCGTGTTTGACTCTACCGGCAATTTAGTTTTTCTAAAAAATGGTGCATCTTTTGGCTGCAGATTAGCGCCCTTATTATCCGAGACAAACTTATTATTTGTCGGCTTGTACCTCGCATCATTCGAGTGGGCTCCCCTTACATTAGCCTCACGCTTTCGTATTCGTCTAGCTTATCAGCCAAGTCTCCTGGAACAATTGATTTAACCCAGTTGTCAACAAACTGTCCTCTTACGTCACCAGGGACACGTCGTTTCAACTGATCTGTAATCATGAGATTCTTCAACCCTTCAAAATCATTTACACCAATACCTCCAAGCCACTCTTCAAAATAGCTGGTTATTTCGAAAACAAAATCACGCCAAGATTGAGCTGAATTCCGCTGGTGTTTTACAAACTTCTGCCGAAAAATTTCAGCACTAAGTTTGAAGCGTTTCAGCAATAGACCCTTAATATAATCATAGTCGTCAAATTTTTCTTCTGTTTCACGAGCCATTAATTGATTAATTTCACTTGGCATAAGAGCCAAAAGAGCTGAAACCCAGTGTCTTTTCTCTATGCCAACCCTCTTTGCCTGTCGTTCGAACAAGGTCAAAAACAAAACTATGTCCCCATCTTTCATCTCAAATTTGGGTACAACTTTCGTTAACTCATAGATGCTAACTTTAGCCTCAGGTGTACTAGTTAACCCCTTAAGCCTTTCATTCTCTAACCGTAATTTTTCTAACTGAAATTCGCGATCAAGCCTTTGATTCTCTTTCTCAAATTATTGTTGCTTAAGAACCATTTCCTGTTGCTCTCGAAGCCTTCTATTCTCAATTTCTTGTTGTTCTCGAAGCTTTCTATTCTCAATTTCTTGTTATTCTCGAAGCTTCTATCCTCTATTATAATGGTGAGTTGATTTTTGCTAAACTCCTCATCATAATCTGGGTGTGTGGTAATTAGTTTACTCAAATCTGAAATTTTCATATTATCCCCCACATTAAGATTCAGCTCCTCTGCCAATAGCCTAAGATCCTCCTTTCGTGCCTTACCTAAATAAGCCATTTTTACTACTTGTTTACCTATCCACTCAATAATAAAATCAAGAAAATGAGAGAAAAAAACTTTTGTTACAACTATTCCTCACAATATGTAACTAAACTACAACTTCACATTCAAGTTATGTCATGTAATAGTAATGAATTCTTAAGTACCCAAATACAAAATCAACCATCGTTTAGTATAAACATATGCAAGTATTATGTAGTAATTAATTAAATCACAAATAAAATAGAGTAAATATGTCAATCTAAAAAAAATCACAATTCATACTCTATCTCAATCTTGGGTAAAGAAAAATTTATAGAATGAAATTTTATGACATGGGAAACAAAACAAAAAAAAAAATCAAAATTTCACAAAGTTAGAAAATATTATCTTTCGAAAACAATTTCACAAAACTCTTACTAAAACGAAATGTTTTGCTTTATAATTCAATAAATAAAAAAAAAAGGATCACACAACAACATAAAAGATTTATGGTGTAGAGGCTATTATTGGTTCACACACACGTGCCATGCATCGCTACAACGGTTTGCATGTTTCATATAACTTCACAGCATTGCTACTACATTCAGATTACTCGTAAAATAGTCTTTAGAATACAATATATTTCAACCAAATATTTCAATTAACACTGTCGTATTAAAAAAAAAAATTTTTTTTAATTTAACTCTAAATATGAATAACTGAAACGAAACTAATTTCAAAATTAATTCGAATCTAATTACTCGCAAAACTCTCGTATGAAAGACCAATTTAACATAAGAATACAGTAAATAAAATAAACAAATGGTTCTTATACTTTTAATACACGTCGAAACCTGTCGAATACTGTCGTATCCAAACAAGTTTACACTTTAAAATACTGATGTATTTCAACAACCAAACAAAATTAATTGGCTAAAATACTTAACACATGTCGTGTTATTTACTAAATTTGCCGAATACTGGCGTATCCAACGAATTTATTACATAGAATACTGATGTATTCGAACAACAAAATTTAATTAACTAGTATACTTAACACATGTCGTGTTATTTACGAAATATGCCGAATACTGGCGTATCTCAACAAATTTATCATTTAGAATACTGATGTATTCAAACAACAAACAAAATTTAATTAACTAATATACTTAACACATGTCGTGTTATTTACGAAATTTGCCGAATACTGGCGTATCCCAACAAATTTATCATTTAGAATACTGATGTATTCACACAAACAAACAAAATTTAATTAACTAATATGCTTAACACATTTCGTGTTATTTACGAAATTTTTTGAATACTGCCGTATCCAAAACAGGATTACCATTTGTACTACTAATATGGCAAAACGAAAGTAAGCACTAGCGTGCAAAAAAAAACACATTTTTTTTTACATATTAATTTAGAGAACTCGTACACATAAACTAATGTTTCATTTCTCTCTGATCACAATTGAGGAGTCATATTATAGAAATGAGGCTCTTACCTTATTTTTTTTCTCAAAAAGGATTACTTCCGTTTTGTTCCGAGTGCTTTATTTTATTTCCCGCTAATTTAATATCCTCTGGTAAGATCCTTTAGACTACGCCAATAAAGTTTTTTTCATCCTCTTCAATAAACACACATTAGTTATGTGGCCAAATTGATCTTTAATTTAACAATTATTTAAACATATACACCCGACATCACCAAACGGCACGACACTTAACCAAACTAACAGAGTTCTGATCTTCCGCGCAACTCGTTTGCGCAGCTCACAAAATCCTTCTTCAAACTCCCGAAGGGATTATTTAACGGCCGATCTGAAATGAGTTAAGGGATTCTTACTGATACCTTTAATTTTAATGTTATTGAAGTACCTTTTTGGAATTCTAATATACATTTTTCTATTTGTATAAATTTATAATTTTCTTGAATTTGACTAATAGTTGTTTACATCATGACTTTATACATACAATTCTTATACATACAATTCTTTACATACTTTCTTACAAAATTACATACAATACATTTCATACATACAATTCTTATACATACTTTTCTTTATACATACAATTCCAACTAGTTCAATGTTATTGATTTGTTTTAAAATTTTATTTATTTATTTTCACTTAATCATTATTTTATATTATTTTTTCTCTCATTTCTATCTACTTTATCAAGATGACGCATATCTTGGTTTATTTGATAATTTTTTTAAATTTTCATTTAGCCTCTTAATTATAGATCTTTTATTTCCATTAAAATATTTTTAGTAATTTTTCCTTAACTGCGATCCTGTTTTGATTTTGGGGAATCTGGATGAACCTTCACGTGTCACTAAGCAGATTTGGTTTATTTAAAAAGTTACTTCTGCATTTATTTAGATTTTAAGTATGTGAATCGATATTTTTTTCATGGTATTTGATTTTAGAAACTGTTATAAAATTTTAATTATTTAGTATTGTTACTAAGAGTGTTTTTAGAGAACTCTTGCTCCATTTCTTTTCCTTTCAGAGTTGTATAGGTAAAAAAGGGAAGACTGGTTGTGGTCTTAAAAACTATGCTTAATCCTACATTCTTAGTTCCTAAGGCTAAGAATTTGCTGTTATACTACTTGTGGCCATTTAACTGACCAGTTCTATCTGTAGTTTAGCTTTAAATTGTATAAATATCAAATTACTACGTGAGGAATGGTTATGTATGTATATATGTATATTATATAATTGTGTCTTATTATATTAAAACGAATCTTTTATGTAAATAATTTCTAAATATTTGTTGAAAGATCCAAATTACATTGGAACGAATAAAATCTAAACTGATCGTCGTAATTATTTATATTCAGTTCTTACTTATTAAAAAGCAAAAGCAATTCTTTCATTTATTGAGGGTGATATTTCCTAGCTACTTGGAAGAACAAAGGTCGTCTTACAGAACTACTTGTTAACGACGATCTGTAATCTCTTCTTATTCCTTGCATCATTCGTTGAGTAATGTCTGGTGAATAACAACAAGTAAATAATTTAAAAGTTTTAATTACTTCGTTTTCAACATGTACGCCACATTACAACATTTATATTTTTGTAATTGGTTAGCTCGTTTAAGATATAACTAGATGTGTTTTTTAATTCAAAATCATATCCCAGTGAAGTCAATGTTATGTCCTACATCGCCATTTTATGTCTATTCAAATATTTCATTTGTTATAATTTTGTATCGGAAAGCTTCTTTTACAAATAGAAAAATATATTTTATCCCTACTTCAAAATAATATACTGGATTACTATAAATGGATACGTATTTAATTTTGTTACGAGTTCCACTGTGAATTATTTATTAATTTTAACAGTTCAATATTAGACCTTACTTTTTCTTATGAAATTAATTTTTTTAATATTAATTATTGAATTCGGTGTTATAAAAAATTAATCATTCAGTTAGTTTATTAGATTCTTTTATATGATTTCTTAATAGATTTCATACTTTTTGTAACACCGAATTTTATTTTTATCAAATATACTAAAGATAAGATTTTTGACTTGAAGCCCAGAAAAATCAATATTTGCTTTTAAAAGGTAAATGATTTGGAGAAGAATGAATAAAAAAATGTTTATCCTCTGAAGGCCTTATAACATGTGTATGTTTTTGGAGCAATTTTTCTTTCCAGAAACTCTTTCAAGCAATTTCTCCCAGTTGCCATAGCAACAGGTTTGAACAAATTTTCTTAGTGAGCTGAAAGAATTGCTCGAAATTCCAGCCAATGGTGTCTTTCGTGTCCTTACATCATGAACAAAATGGCAGCCTCGGCTATATCAAACGCATCAAAATTGGTGCATAATATTTTTAACAAAATTGATTTTTGTTAAACTCCATTTCTGGTTACGACCGTCAACAAAACCGCGAGCGGAATAAAAGAAATGGTATTGGATGTTCGTTTTCCGAAGCAGAAAAATCGGTGTAATTTTTCAATGAGAGAGCACGGCTGATGTCAGAGCGTATCGTTTTGCTTACGACAACCCTTCGCCCTCAGAGCTGCTCAAAAAATTTCTCCAAACGGTTGTTCGAAAGAGACTCCAGTTGTTCGAGACGTGTGTGTCATAAGGCTTTAAATCTACCGAAAGAAGAAAAAAAAAATGATTAGCAGAAACGCTTGTTCTTCAAATTGCTCTTCTGCAAACTGTTTTGATTAAGCACATGTGAGGCGTTATTTTTTCTAAAAATTAAAATACCTGACCTATTGATCATGGTTTCAATTTGAGAAGTTTTGACTGGCACTATTTCGGTTTATGACAATCTTCACTAGGAATTTTGGAAATCTGCACGCGTTCATTATTCATTAACATGCTCCTTAAAAAAATTAATTTTATTGTATTTACTGTTATAGATAATTAAAATTTGCATTAAAAATGCTCTCTATTATTTTTAACTGTTAGACATTCAATAAAGATTTCTTCAGTTGTCTATATCTGAGTGGTTTTCTTTCCAAGAAAAAATTTATTCATTTAAAAATCACTTTCAAACTTAATATACTTAGAAAGGAAATGATATGTCTCAGTAAGCTCTTCATTTGCATTATGGGGAAAATTAAATTACATACCGGAAAAAAATACACTGAAAGTACTTTCGTACTTAACAGGGAAATTTCGAAACGAAAATTTTTTGTTGAAATTAGTGAATAATGCAGTGTTAAAATTTGCTTACTGATCTTAAAAAAAAAAAAAAATCTTCATTTGAAGTATACCGATCATTTTTATCTCAGAACATTAAATTTGAGTTTGAATAGTTATGTTCAGATGTTGTTTTAATGGGTTTATATATATAATGTTTAAAAAAAAAAAAGAACATAACAAATGCTTTGATAGTTTAGTCTCTTTTTCGTTTTGGCCGGAAAAAGTCTTGTTACTGTAAACGTTTTTGTGTATCTTTTTTTTTTAAACAAATTGATTTATGTAGTTACTTTGTATCAACTAAAATGTAAAATATACTAAAGTAAACTTTAAAAAAAAATGTCAGTGACATTTTAATTATTTAAAGCCTTCTCGGGATTCTATTAAGAAACCCTTGTTTTAGTTGTCAGTTTTCAAGAGATTTCGCTTTTCCTAATATTCCTTTATCCAGTTGAACACTATTTCAAACCCATCATTACATGTTGCAAATTCATTGTCAATATTGCTATAAAATTGACGTCACACTACGTAAAACGTCACAATGGCTTTAATTAGCATTAAAAGTAAATCAAATTATTTTTACTATGAATGACTTGTTCCATTGATAATTGAGCTATTTTATTTTTGTAACGTCATAAATGTTTTTATCTCAAACAATTAGTCCAGAGTAACCTGTCGGTTAAGAGATTAGCTGCTCAGTTATTATTTACTTCGGAGACTCGCCGACGAACAAATCCAGTAATTGAATTGGTTACATTTGTTTTAATACACATTTATTTCCCTTTGCAATACCTGAGAAGTCACCTGAAAGACTTCCTTGTCCTTTGAAGCACGGAATTATGAATGGCTTGTGTATTCAAAAGAATCAAATAAGTGTGTATTTATTAAAATTAATTTATAAAATGTATTACATGCATTTATCAGAAAAGAAATTCACACATTACTTTTAACAGGCTCTTACAGAAAGTAAAAATGAACTGATCTGTCTCCCCTCTCCTCATCCCAAGTTTCAAACCGTTTGCAATTTTTATGCAGGCATCGGTTTGAATCATTGTCTTAGACTCAAAATTTAACGTTTTTTATCTTGATGCACAAGTTGGTTGTTTTATTTAAAACAGTGTACCTTAACATGAAGATATACGAAGTATTACAACATTGAGATCAAATTATCCACGTGCACAAGTGCAAAAACGATTTTGTTTTCCTGTTTTTCAATAAATGGTTAACATACGCATAGTGTGATTCGCCGGTGGTCATGCATGATGTCCGCGTTGGAGGAAAGCATAATCATTGGTACTGGGCTATCAAAAATTGCCTTAAATAGTTGCACCAGCCTACGAATCTCAAAGCATTGACCTTAAGTATTAGTTATAAAACAACACATTTTCATATGTATCAGTCATCAAGTTCAATTTCCATAAAGTATCAAAAGTTGTTTTTTTTTTTAAAGCCGTGATACATCGTCTGTAATATTCAAGAGTAATTGACTCAGTGCTACTTTTTTACATGATCCTCATCCAGAGATTGTAATCTTTTGAAAAGAAAGTCCATGCGGGGGTAGGTGTGGTAAAATTAGTAAAGAGATTTTTCATGTACCTTTCCAGAACATAATTTTAGTTTTGTTTTCGAAGTATGAAAGCCTTGGTGAGAATAGAATTAAGATACGAAAAGAAAGAAAACAGGAAATGGCTTTGAAAAAGATGTGTATCCTGACACTAGCACGTTTTTCATTTTAGTACTTATTGAAGAATTTATTTATGTGGAAGATGGAGTTAGTTGTCTGCCGTTTTAGTGGCTCAAAAAGAAAGGTATGTCACGATGTTAAATAAATTTTTGAAGACAGAGTCGTGATTTTGTTTGAAATTAATTCCCTTTCAACATAAAATGGAGAAAGATTCGTTTAGATTGATAATTTGTTTAGAATTATCATTTGTTAAAATGTGTATTCTTAAACGTCTGTGTGCATAAATTATTTATATTAATAGGCCACGGTTATATCAGCAAAATATCCATTTTATAATGAAATTTTGAAATTTGAATTGCAGAGATTATAAGAGATGCGGGAAAAAATATATTTAAAACCACATATATATTAAACTGGCATGTTTTTTTTACCCTTTATATCTTATGTCTATAATTAGTCTTATAAATAAATCGTTGGTTATTATACAGTACACACTTTTTATTGTGCCATTTTTTTTCTTTTCATTTTACTTGTTTTAAAGTGCTGTTTTAAGGCCTTGTACTTAAAAACCAGGTATTGTTTACGAACAGGATTCACTTTAGGTCTAAAAAGAAATGCGCATACTGGGGAAAAAATTGTCTTTTTTTTATGAATAGTGTTCTAAAAAACCGTGATTCCATCTGATGAATTTTTAAAAATATAGGAAGTATTTCTCGAGTCTTTTCATTGATATTAATTTTGAATACACTTGAACGTTGGCAAGAATATAATTTCCATTTGAATTTGCTTGTTGTCACGATACCTCCTCCACATGTTGGTTGAGGTAGAGATTTCGCTGATCGTTGAGGTTCTCGGGGGATCCGAACGCAGTAGGTATTGAGAAGCCATTAAATTAGACACGAAAGGATAACAAATGGATGTTTACAATAATTTACTTTTATTAATTTAAGCGTTAGAGCTAAGTACATGATAAGTTGAACTGCTTGTAAGAAATAATTGATACTTATCTTTAATGAGACGCAACCTCTGAAACTCACCGAAGATAAATTTTCTAGTATCTTCCTATAGCGGCCATAATTCAGGAACATTTTTTTTTTCAATAGGGCTGCACATTGGTTTTTTAAACCTTTGCAGACCTAGTACATTCCCCAGGAGCTGGTATCTTTTTTTAGTGCTGCACCATATAGGCGATACCAATTACAACAGGCAATTTTGATGCCCAGTCTTCTCCACAGAGGGAGGCACCTGAGCTCTTGGCGATGCGAACCATTACTAGGATTTAATTTTGCCGAGAGCGCCCAAGCCAAACAGACACTCTATGGATCTTTTACATGCCGCATATTCATACGACATGGCCGCTGTCGATTTTCTGCGTGATGAAAATCCACCGACTTGGGCCGAGGTCGAACCCGCAACCTTGGGTGCAGAAGGCCAGCGACAAACAAACCACGCCACCCAGCCGGCGAAGGAACAATCTAGTATGGCTATATTGTCCACCTAGCAAATATTCTTTACCTCAGTGACTATTTACATAAAATGTATAGTAGTGACGTTTGTTTGCGTAGTGGGGTTATTCTGGTTGAATGTGCCACTTTGGCTGGTTGGAAAAACCCGAGTTAGAGAGGATATACCTCGTGTGTGCGTGCGTGGATAGCCCATTGTCACAAAGTGTGAAATTGCATCGTGAAACTCTTTTTTTTTTTTATTGAATATTTCTTTTTAAAAAATGTGTTGAAACAAAACCATTTCGTATCCTTTGCAAAGTATCTCAGAATCTTCGCTCTGACTATACTAAAGATCAAAGATGAGACTTCAGCTTGTAATCTGTGACTTCCGTTGTACGTGGGTCATTCTGAAATTTTTGAGATACATCTAGGTTTTTAAAGTTATACTTGCAAAATTTTAGGAGTGTTCAAAGTATCTCCTCCAGCATCAATTCACTTTTGTAGACAAATTTTACACAGATTAAATGCCTCTAACCATTTATTTCTTGGAATTGATGAAAAAAATGCATTTACAGCCACATCTATCTCTTCTTAATCGTCGTCCACGTAAACTCTTTTTTTATATTAAAAAAATAACCAAAAGTGGCTCATAGAATAAGGTGCAAGAGGAATTGCCGGAGAATAAGGTGGTTGTTCTATGACTTTAATTTGTTTTTGTTTAAGAAATTCAACTGTTAATCCGGCTGTATGGAAAGATGCATTGTCATGGTGAAGCATTAGTCCCCTAACATTCACATCATGGAGAATTTCTGGAAGACATTTAGTGGTATACCATTTTGCTGATACTGTCTTCTGTCCTTCCAACTTGATGACTTTGACCAATCCCGTACTTTTGGGGAAAAAACGGAATACATTACTTTTTTCATTGCTCATTGTCTTTTCACCATTGTTGGCATGGAATCATCTTCAAAGACCCTTACTTTGCTTTCTTGATGTGTTTGAAATCAAAAAACGGAATGTACGTTTTATCGCCCTTAATAATTGTAGAAATGATGCGGTGGCCACCATCATTTAGCAATTTAAGGGTTTCTTTACAGATTCTAACATCCTCCTCTTTTTAGTACTCGGTTAGATTATGGGGAACCCAACGGCAAACTTTTTTTTCATGCATAATTCTTCATGAATAATTTTGTGTAGGGCTACGAATCCATTGTTAGGTTCCTTCTGTATCATTTGGTAAGTACAACAATTATATCATCTATTAACATTTTTCGTATGGCAAACACATTGTCCGGGACTACTGCCGACCCAGACTTTCCTGTGTGTTCTTCATCCTGGAGAGAATTGCGACCTCTGCAAAATTCTTTAAACCATCTGAATACAGTAGCATGACATGGAGATTCATCACCAAATGCACAGCACGATAATGTTCTCGCGTCAACTCCATTTTCCCTTCTAAAATTTATTCTAAGCTAAACAACTTGAAGTAAGTGAGCAAAAAATCGTCTGCTGTGTTAAGGCTAGTTTCGCCAAGTGTTAAGACCCTGAACTAAACGCGGAACACATTTTCAGGTTTCTCAATTTTCAAAATGTCTCAATTTTCATGAAAATTTCCAATATTGCAATTCATACATTTGTTTATAATATGGAGTTTTTAAAATTTCAAAATATTTTATAAATAATTATTTTTTTTTGTTTTTTTCACGTAAAGGAATAGCTCATTTAACATAACGGTAGAGAAAAAAATGCGAAACACATTTTATATGAGAAAAAAATAAAACAACTCGGATTAAAATGAGTAGTATGATAAAATATGCTGCTGTCTATAGAATAACGAAGCTAGAATATGATATATTAAGGCTTCAATGCTCTTATATCTAAAAAATGCTCCAAAGTCACAGATCCTATTCTGCAACTTTTAGCAAAGAAAGCCTTAAAATACTGTGTTTTCAAATTGAACCGTTATTTATTTTTTCCCCCTTTTTGTAACGTCTTGTCTGAGCGTATCTCAAAAATTAAAAGAGTTACCCTTGTATCTAGTTGAAGCGTAGAAGGATTAAAAAATACCTGTTAATTATAATACTTGCACCTTACAAAATTTCAAGATATTATCTCGCTCACATCTCAAAACCATGGCATCTGTTCCTAGTCTTATTTTTGTAAAACGGTGCCTAAGTGGAGTTTTAGACACCGTAAATCATCCGTTCCATTGCGTGATTGCTGAGTAATTTCAAGTCAGCCATCGTGCGAGCGTGTGCAGCAAATTGTTTTTGCATCTGTCTCGCATTCCTCCCATCGTGTGTGCTTTTGCCAGTAGTGGAGTTATCCATCCCTTTCGTGACTTCAGGTTTCACGTAACTTGCGTAGCGTTTTATAAATTCTTTTGGCTAGCCGCACATAATTCGCTCGTCTTCGAAGATTTTTCCTTAAAGAAGCACTGGAATGATTGCTAATTTAATACGTAGTTTTATTCAGGTATTATTTGTGAGACTCTACTTCGTTTTTCATATTTTTTGGAATCGAATGATGAATTTTTATACCCACATATTGTGAGAAATATAGATTGAACAATGGTAAAAAAGATTGGGCTTAAAATGACATCATAATAGACGAGTTATACTAATAATAAACCAAATAATGTGTGTGTGTGTATCCTGAATTCCCGTCTAACTTATGTTACTGAACGGAGATAATCACCTTAGGATCTTTTTCATAAATGTGGGTTATATAATCCCCCTTATCAGTTCCTTGAAATAAACGTTGCTCTTTTGCTTCGAAATGTAACTAGTTGGGTAATGCATTTGAAGGAGATTTTGATGGCATTAAAGATTTGATTATTTTTGTTGCACAGCTTAGTTGATGTTTGCATAATTAACAATTATAATTATTATTTCAAATTAGCATTTCATTATCTTTATCGCATAATTTCATTATTTGGTTTTAAAAAAATATAATTTACATCTTATTAACATTTTTTGCATCGGCTGGGTAGCTTAGAAGTAGCGTGTATGCCTTATAAGCCCAAGGATGCAGGTTTGGTCCTAGCTGGAGTCGATAATGTTCTGGAGGTGAAAATCGTAGGCACGCATTTCATATGGTTATGTAACATGTGAAAGATCCTACGAATAACCATTTAGCTTTGGTGCTTTCGGCAGTGTTCAGCATCCGACAACAGCTTGAACTCAGTAAATTCTAGCGTTAAAAATTTGATAGTGGGAGCCGCCGCTAGATGGTGCCACCAATAAAATGGCTGGCACGACTTGCCGTATCTTCATAGGCTTAGCTTCCAAAATGCAGCCCATTTGAAGGGGGAGGGGGATAATTTTTTGTACAAATTGCCATTTCTTTTCTGTTTGCTATATGAACTTGACTTGCTCTAGTTTTTACATCTACATAAGTGTAGTCTTAGATGAAAAGTCTTCAATCATTGCCTCCCTCGTCAATTTTTAAAAATTCATTCCCACAGCTGTATTGAATGAAACATCAATCATTAGCGTTTTATGTATTTGAATAAATCACTCTTGTGAAGCATAGTTTTTCAAACGTGTGGTCTATTTCAGCTGATTCTGAGATAGCCCTAGTTTGCTTCAAAAATGCAGTGTTAATAAAACAATCGATTGATCTGATAGGAGGAGGGATTCAATTTAAATGTAGCGCAACTTGGCAGTTATTGGTTCATGCATGCAGTTAGTTCTATAAAGAATTTCTTAGTTTTTTTTATTATTTGGATTGCTATCAGTGTAGAAAATAGGCATGTTTTTTTCAGATGCCAAAATACTAATACTTTCTATTTTAATATTCAGGTTTATATGAATGGATTAATGCTCTTTTTAATGTTTCTGCCCTACATTATTGGTATCGTTTAGTGATATAGAAGTGTTTGTTCTCATCGTTTTTAAATATGACAACTAATTAACGAAATAAAAAAATAGATCTGGAAAGGAAATGCTAAAGCTTCTCTGATTCAGTTGTCTTCATGCTTAGTATTCTCTTAATGGTTAATAAAAGAACTTGTTGCTCGTTCAAGCGAAACAAATTAGCTACCTGAATTGTGTTCTTAGAAGTTCTGGTAATGTGTTCGAATTTTTTTTTTTTTTTTTTTGTAGAAAAACTTCTTAATTAAAAGTGCATCTGTAGAATTCATGAATCACTTCATTGCACATTTGCTGATTAACTTTTATCTTGCAGATTTAAGCAGTGATTCGAAGTAAATTAGGAAAGATTACAGAAGTGTAACTTCGTAGATTTCTGTTATTCATTGAAAAGTCTGTTGATCCTCATTAGTAGATTAATTCTTATAAAAAAAAACAGCGCCGGAATTTCAATATCACTTATTAAAAATCTTGCGCAAATGCTTATATATACCTTTCGCTTAGCATTAAGCTTTTCAATGGTGCTTGATTAACGTTCTATGAGCATATGAACCCTGAAGGAAACATTAAAAGACGAATATTTTCTACGCGTTTCAATTTGCTGTAGTAATATAATTTTTAGAATTGGAATTATTCTTCTGGGTTCTCAATCTACATAACCCATAATTGGCTTTTGGGTCGATTGACCATTGCATCAGTAAGATCAAAATTGAAAATTTTCTGTTATTTTTGTTGTTGTGACAAAATATTATCTTGTAATATCCATGTAGATGTGGCTTTGTCGTATAGGATCTGTGTATTCTGTTTTGGCTTTTTGGAGTTTATTTTTCTTTATTTATGGTTTTGTATGGTTTAATCCATTGTTAGTTAATCAAATATTAGGAATTCTTTTGCTTTCGAGGATGTGTGTGTTCACGCGATCCTTTTAGATAATTAATGTGTGCGTGTTGTGCCATTTGTTCCATTTAACTATTGATTTTGAATTCTTGGCATTAACGAACAGAAACTAATTAGACTAATCCTTTATGTTTGTTGTTTACAAGAAAAGCTGTTATCTTTTTCAAAATGTTCTCTCATTTTCTGACATTACTTACCGTACTTCACCTTGTGGAAGAAAATGCTCCATCAAAATATGAATGAAATTTCCATTTCCAGTTACTACCAATAAATTCAGAATTAATCTCTTCTCCATTCACAACTTTATATTTTATTTCGCTGCCGTTCTCTGGTATACCTGCTGACATTGTTCTTGTGTGTGTGTTTTTTTTTTTTTTTACCCGTAAGTTTTGTTCATGTGCTGTTACACTTTCCTAATCTTTCCGCAACAGTTGTCCCTGAAGCTGATAATAATAACGCCTGGAATAGCAGACCTTCATGCTCTGTTGCATGTCATAATGGCTAGTGATTCAAAAGAAATGTTCCAAAACGCTAGTTTGCTTTCAAACAATGGTTTAGACAACCCCCTTCTTTCCCCCTTTGACTTCCTCCGTCTGCTTTCGATTTTTATTTTCCACATGTTCTGTTTATTTACCATTGTATCCATTTAAATCTAGACTGTCAGTTGGTGTATCCATCTTAATAAATTGCCTTTTTACGAAATTCGTGTAGGAGCTTGCTACTTGCCGCCACTTCTTAATTGACAGTTTTCAGCGGCGATAACGGCTTATCGAAAATTGATTGTTCTACTGAGTCACGCGATGTGATTCGGCTTTCCCATTCATTTTATTCTTCCATTGGCAGATATGAAAATTCCACAAAAGTCCCATGAAGTACTTTGAAATAAATATTAACTCGTTAGTTTTTACATTTCATAAATGACATTCTTTCCGCACATGGAAAAAAAATCGTTGATCGTTAAATGTGTATGATGGTGTAAATTCACTATATAAGTGCGAAATATTAGTTCTAATTACAGATTTGTTGTCCGAAATTTAGTTTGTGACAATTCTTCTATTTTGCTTTAAACAAAATAATTCTTTTAAACCCCTTGTTATTTTTCTTTTTCTTTCTTGTGAATAAGTATTATTTACTTTTTTGTACAGTAGAATCTGTTTTTGTGCGGTTATTTTTGTGCGATCTTTTTTTTATGCGGTATATGAATTTTAACGGCTTTGGCGCCAGTGTAATGTTTTCTATCAATGTACCAGTGGCGATCAGAGAATGTTACGCCCCCCCCCCCCTGGAAATTCAGATTTGGCTTTTAATACTTTATAAATTGGATAAATTCGTACTTGGCGTTAGTCAAGCCTTGGAGCCCCTATAGTCCTCCAGGGCAAGGGTTGCAGGGGGTGTACGTTACGCCACAGTAATGTACGTATGTACACTTCAAGACGCTCTGTTCATTTGTTATAAACAGTCTCCCGATACAATGCACGTTCAGTTGCTTACTCTCAACGCGCCACACCACAGCTTGATTGAAGACGAAACTTTCAATGTGACAGTGACATTATCAATCATTTGATAGATTATGAAGACGGACAAGAACAACCGAATTCTTTGTGAGCGGATAAAATATATGCAAAATACAGCTTTCCAACAAATCAGAAAAGCATTTTCTTAAAATAGATACCAATTCCGAAAGGAGTATGAAATTTCACAAAAAGAGCTTTGATCATGCATATCTAGTTATCGTGACATTTACAAACAACTGACCAACCAACCAACCATCGTCACGAAAACTTCTCTTATTTTATGGTGCCAAAAAATGAAACAATTGAAATTATACCTTCAAATGTATGACGAAAGCGATTTTGAACTTATTCATCACAAGAAGATGAGCGCTTTGCATTACGATGAGTAGCAGTGAAGTACGTATGTGTATTTTGAAAACTTCTCCATGAAAAACTATATAATAAAAAAAAATGTTTTAAAAATGTTTCCGTGTGCAATTTAATTATTTATTTTGTTATGGAAGTATTTTCTCATAAATTTCGTAAATAATTGATGTATTTTCTAAGTGTGACTTTTTTTGTGCGGTCTCTCTCAACCGTATAAAAAAAAATCTGTAGTATTTCGAAAAAGTTGTTTGTTATATGTAAAAATTTATTTATTGCACTTATTCTTATGAGGTCCCTATCTATCCGCACAAAAACAGTTTTTACTGAATAAGAATTTTTCGTTTAAACATAAGCATTGTTTCTTATTCGCGTTAATAATAATTTATAACAGTTAATTAACTTCGCGTAGTGACATTAAATAGTAATTTAGACTTGAACGTTTGTTTTATGTATAAATATTAATGTTGTGCCTTAAAGCCAGTGTTTAATCCTGTCATAATTCATGGTATATAAGTACCCTTACATTTTGATGATAAAAGTCTTTATAAAAATAAGGAGTTCTTGTATGTATTAATTTATATTTTTAAAAAAAACCTGTTTCATTTTGAACCTATATTTATTTGTTGGTACTGCTTTCTACTTCTCAATTTAGAACGTGTTCCCTAACCTCCTAATTCATTATTTTTTAGCTGTAAATATTTTTTGTTATTTAAGGGGAAAATAAGGTAAAATTTCAATATTTTTTAAATGATGGGCTACTACAGTTAATGAATAAGACAAAACAATAAAAATATTGATCTGTAAATAAAAATGATACTCATTGATCTGAAGTACATTCTACAGATATTAATATGTAATTACTGAGTCACAAAACAACCAAATTCTGAAACTAGCAAGTTATTGCTTTTTTTCTTCCCTTTTCAATGATAAATTATGAACTTTTTTGTCCGCTATCATAAGCAAATAAGATTTGATTTCTGATTCCAAGAACTGAACTTGAGTTGTTATTTTTTAGTAAACCCGAGATTTCAAACAAAATATATGTGTGATAAATGTGGGGCTTTCTTTCCATATAATTCAAATGTCTGTAAAAAAAGTTTTTATTATAAAACAACAGTTCTTATTTTGATAATTTACATGAAAATTATTTAAAGCTATTCATTGATATTTGAAATATTTTATGTACGAAGCTAATTTTAAACGAGAAATTATATTCCCTTGCACTTCAGAAAAACAAAGGTTTATTGAACTATTATAGATGTGTAACGCACGGTATAGTTCCAAGACCGAAATGTAGGTGCCGCCATTACAATATGGGCTTAGACCGGAAGTGTGACTGTACGAAACACTGTAGTATCATCAGAGAGAGTTTGGATCGGAACAAGCGTGCGTTTCCCATTTTCGTTGTCCAATCCTGGACTTTGTAAACTTTACTTATTTTCTTTAAATGTTTGTCTTGTAATTGTCTAAGTGTCTGTTCTTTGTAACTGTGCTATCTTATGTCATTAAATATATTAATTTACCCCGAGATTCTATTAATTAATTTTGGCTTACCCCAAGTAATGACGTAAGCGGCAGTTACAAATGTAATTTTTATTATTTTTGGTTTTTTTTTTTTAATCATGGTAAGGGAATACTTTCTAAATTTTTAATACTTTTTTAATATTCATCTAACTTAAGTTGTTTTGTTTATCATTCTTATAATAAGGAAAGTGCAATATAATTGTTACTCAGGAAATTAAATTTAGGGAGATGCCTTTAGAGAAATAATAAGAAATCATCTTCATTAAAATGTTTTTTTAATTAAAGATAGGGTGATTAGCAATATAATTCATGTCATTAATTTACTAAAGTTTTAATCATGACAGTTTTGTAGCATTAGTGGTTTGATTAACAAAAAATGAGCAAACTATGACGAAATTTTTCAAGAAATGAACAAAATCTTAAATTTTATATTTTGGAAGTTTTTTTCTTCCAAATCTGTTTTTAAGACGTTCTACAGCTGAAAGTACAGAAGTTAGAAGAAAAAAATAATACGTTTGTACACTTAAAAGATTTTGCTTTGTTTTGGCTCCTGGATGTGGATAGCTTTTAAATTATAAATCCATTTAATTTTATGTTTACATCACATTGTTTTTTTTTAAATACTGTGTTTATGGTATAAATATAGCTTCTGGTTTTTTTTTTACTATGAAATATTTGCAAATAAAATATTAAAAAAATTGAACATTTTAGGCATTTTTTTTCATACCCCGATGACTTTTTAAAATAAATTAGCTTGAAAACTTTCGTTTTAAATCTCTTTCTTACTTATGAAACATGCTTTGCTAATGATTTCAGAAATATTCATCTAGTTCATTGTTTCTGATAAAAAAATATCCTTTTCAAGGTTCTTTAAAATTTCTCATTGGTCTTTGCTAAAATATGCTTTGTTAAAAAAGAGAAATATTCAATTTTTTCTTCTGAAAATTTGTATCAAAACAATTTCTATGTTAGTTTCTCAAAAATATGTTGTTATATAACAAAATGCTTAAATAAATGTTTACAAATATTATTGCTTTTTTATTAATAAAGTAACCTTAATTTTGAAAATATCTTATTCTAATTTAGAAATTCACTTACGGGGGCCTCAAAGGATTATTTGTTTTAACAAGATTATATATATACATACACAATAAAAAAAACGTCAGTAATTGTTGTGTACAAATTCACGCTTTGTACTTATAAGGACTCTTTTCTTGCCACACAACAAACTACAAAATTATCCACCTTTGTGACTTATGGCTGCCTACTTACTTTTTAAGACACATTCTTTTGTGCTTGTTTTGTCACAATTGTTAGTACCTTTTTCCACCTCTTCCTCCTACTATTTTTGGATATTTGCCAACAGGGCTGATCTGTGTAATTATATATACTATATAATATGACCTTCATTGTTATGAAACCTTCAGAATTTCTTTTTGTGTACGATGTGCATGCTTCATTTTACTGTTGCAAACAAAAAAGTTTTGACTCGTAAGAAATGAAGTATGCGATGGATTTGGTTCAGTAAGTATGAAAAAAATACCTGGGGCTGCATTTTCATTTTGGATTTTTTTTTTGCATATCTTTAAGCAGTGATAACTTTATGTGTTGGGTGTCAAGAACAATTCTGATGCATTCTCGTTTGTTTATTAAGTTCAGTGAGTGATTCATATTTTAGAAATTTTACTGGCGAAATATGTAAATTTTATTTGCTGATTTTTCCCCTCTTTAAAAAAAAATAACTGTTTGATTCTGTTCATCTCAGAATGTCAAATAAGGAAAGATTATACGAACTAACATTTTCATTAATCTCTGAATTCATATAGTGTATCAACAATATATTCTTATAATTTTTAGTAAAAAATTAATTTCTATGGAGTAGGTTTTTAATTAAATTTTTTACAGTAAACTTTGTGAAAATCAAAAGGTAATTTCTTTCATAAACCATGTTTTATATTGAATTTTGTATTAAGCAAATAATTATCGAAAATGTTTCGTATATATAACTGCGTAAATAAAATAAAGTAAAACTTTGATTTTCTCAAAATGTTACTATTTACTTTATATTTTTCAAAAAAAGAAGAAAAGAAATAGCTTTTCAATCCATACATTTACGCTGATAACTAAAATTTGAGGGAGAAAACGTATACACGTGATTCCGTGCTTACATTTAATATTATCGCTTTAGTGAAGGATTAAGTGGATTATAGTTCTTTTTCGCGGATACTGATATGCTGCGCAAATTATCTTGACTGGGTGAAGATATATTGAGAGATAAGTTATATATAAATTTTCCGACTCTAGCAACGAGAGAAATTTATTTTAAATTTTTAAAAGATTGCAATTAAATACTCATATTATGCATAAGAAAATACAAATGTATGAAGCGTTATATGGTAATTATTTTATCATGCGTGGACTCTTAAGAATAACAGAAAAAAAAGGATAGTCAAATGCTGATAAAATTTCAACGTTGGAAAGATATGAATGATTTTCAAAATACTTTTTTTACTCCCCTCTCCCATTCTTTTAAAACATTCTAAATTTGTCGCCTCCTCGGTGGGGTCACCCAATTTTCGAAACAATGGGTTTCCAGTTAAATGTTTGTATCGAAGCATATAGTTTGATAAAAATTTAATATTTTAAGAAAGCTTATTTGTATGTATATTTTTCTTTTGTATAAATTATATTTTGACGATTTTATTTTATCAATCTTCGTTTGCTCTAATCTGTGTCTTCCATTTTGAAAGTCACTGGCTTATTTTTTTTATTCCTTTTTAATATGGCGAATTAATTTTTTTTTTGTTTGTTTCTTTGCTGTAAATGGAATTTTTAATTGATTGCATATATGGTAAAACTCGTTATGTATTTAGTGTTTTTTATAAAAAGTTGTTGCAACAACAACAAAAAAAACTGAAATCGAAGTTGTCATTTTATGTGTATTGAATTCTTTTCCCCACTATATATTTGATGTTTTCTTTCAGAGGATATCTTAAATCATGATAACGAGGCCTTAAGAGAAAGAGTTGCTGACTTGGAGAAAAAAGTTCAAGATCAAGCGGACGAAATCGTGTGCCTTCGCGGGACGTTGGCCGATGTTTTACGACGAGTGACACAACTGGAAGGCAGAGGTAGCATCACTCATTGTATTTGCAACTACGTATTTATTTCTTACTACGATTAGTTTTTGTTTTCAACAAATATTTATGAGAACAATGCATTCTCATAAATATTTGTTTAAAGAGTTGTTAATACTCTTTTAATTTTTTTATGAACTGCAAGAGCAGAATCTGTTCAAAGTCTTTAAGGTATAAAAGTACATGTTTTCAGTTGTTTCCCCCCCACTGAAATAGAAGTGTATATTTTTTGTTTCAACAATATTGCAACATAATGCCTCTCATTAAAAAAAATTTTAATCGATTAAAAAAATACATGATTTTCAAATAATTGTTATATTTTATTCAATAAAGAAAAAATCGGTGTATTTTTAAATGAAATTTAAAATTTACATATATTGCAAAAGGTATTATAAAATATGGATAACTAGTTTAGTATTTTCCTTTGAAAATTTTAAAAAAAATGCATATATGTTAATGTAATTTGCAATATATACATAATTTTAAATACATAATTCACTAATTTTTAATGCATAGTGTTATGTATCTTTATCCTCTTAAACAGATGAGAGTATTTATTCATGGCATCCAGAATCAAAGATATGGGCAGTAACATTTGAAAAAGGCTGTAAATTATTAATAGTACAAATATGGTTCAAAATAATGACAATGTAAATTTTGCAGCAGTTTATTTTTTTAAGAAAAAAATTGTAGGAAGACATAAACTTGAATAAGATTTTAATAAGATATATATTTATATGTATTGTATATTAATTAAACTTAATGAAATGTAAATGTATTTGTTCTGGAATGGAAAATCATGTATTTCATGTCTCTGTTTCTTTTACAGCGGTCATCATCACTAGCAACAATGTACCTACTCCTGTCAAGAGCTCATTTTCCAGTAATGCGCTCCCTTGCAAACCATCGAATATCAACTACCAACGACAGATTACATCACCTACCACAAACAACTCTCACCACACTACTCCACAAACACCAGCTCAGCCCAATAGGCGGCTATCCCACTATCCTTCCTCAGGGTCCCTGCACAGTGAAGGAGGCCACAGCTCTAGCTCTGCCTCTCCTATTCCTTCCCCGTCCCCATCTGTAACGAACTCTCGCAGCTCTCCATCCCCTCGACACACCCCATCCCCTAACCGACACATATCGATGTCTACATCAAATCTGAATTCTATGAAAAAGTGGTCATCCAGTCAGGAATACTTGACATCAAATAATAATGCAAGGTATTGTTAATTTTGTTCTTAGTCTGTTGAGATACAGAAAATGTTTAAATGTCTTTATTTTTTCCCTCTAAAACAAATTTATTTCTTATATTAAGAATTTTCTATCTTTTTGAAGAATATATTATTGTTTGGTATAACACAAGAAATAGTTTTTAAATGAGATTTGAACAATAGGAATTTAATTACATTTATAATACTTTAAATATAATTAAATTTTCATTACTTTTTAATCTTAAAAAAACTCCAAATTCTTAATTGTTAGTTCGTTATTGATTTATAATTTTTAGATTCTCTCTGAAATGCTTAATGTGTATTCTTGTTTTGCAAATAATAGTTCACATCATATAAAAACTCATAGGAAAAATCATTCCATGTATTATGATGCAAATGACAGACTAGTACCAAAATAAAATCACAGTTCCCAATGCATAGTGCTTTAATTTATTGAATGTTTAATCTATAATTTGTGTTTTCCATGTATTTTTTTAAGTGTGTTTAATGTCCTTGATACAAAATACTAATTTTTTTATTGTTATTTATGTACCATAATTTAATGACCCTTACCTTTTTGATTTTTATAATTTATTCCAGTTACATTTTATTATCAACTCTAATTTTTGTTTTATACAAATCGAATACAAAGTATCAAAACATAAAATGTCAAACTAAATTTTTGTATGTACCTAATACTGCAGAATATTTTAATATGTAGTGTTTTTTACATTTATATTGGTTAATAAATGCATTTTTTATTTATAGTAGTTACCCAAAACTTACGAAGTAAGATTTCATTTTTTTTAAACATATTCATTTTATAAACATTTTTTTATTATTTCCTGTTTCCAAGAAATAAATATTTTTATTTGAACTGTTTTATTCATAAAGCTCTTGAAGTAGAGTATTTTCTGTAAGTGAAACTTTTATTTATCCTTTGAGCAAAGCTAAAGTATCAAAACATGCTTAATTTGTTTACTGTTGATTTGTTTGAGGGTTCACCTGTATTATTAAGAATTTAAGAATGTTCTTATGTCATATTCCTTCTCAGGCGAGTGACCACTGGATCTCTATTCAACCTGAACATGAGAAGTGTGACTCCTAATCAGGCTAGGCATGGGTAAAATGATCATTTGAATTTTTGGGATTAGTTTCCAAGTGGTGGTGGTCTTTTTCTTCTAGTGCATGAATTTCATGTAGTGCAGACTCAATTGCTACTTGTCTGGACTTGACTCTTTTGAATAGAAGTGTTTGCAAAATGTAAAAGAATTAATGCTTGGGACATTTTAACATTTTTCTGATTAAAAAAAAAAAGGCTTAAGCAGTTAAAAATACTTGCTATCTAGTAATTACTGTTAAGTATTCTAACAAAATAATCAATGAATTGTATTGGCAACATCTTCCAAATCTTATTTTTAGATCTTATACAAAAAAGGCTTTTTCATCAGCTAATCATTTAATTAAAAAAGTATTAATATAGACTATTATTCATGGTACACTTTTTGTTTCATTTGTGAGAAAGATTCACATAAAATAAGAATTGCCTTTGAGAAATTTTTTTACTTAAAATTGTGTGGAATTTACTTTAAAAATATAACTTTTTTTAACACAAAAAACTTCTCAATTAAAATTGTTTTGATGATTTTAGATTCATATTTATTAACTCCATATATGTATGAAGATCAATCAAAAAGTTAGTTGCACTGTTTAAGAAAGTAAAACAATATAAAAATTTCATAATACCTCTTGTATCCTAAAACTCAATGCACAAAATCAACTTTTCAACATAATTATCTCAATTATTTAAACATTTGTTGAGGCATGGACAAGTTTTCAATGCTTTCTGCAAGTAACTCTGTCCAATATTGATAGTTTTAGGGTTGCAGCTTTTATCTTATTATGAGCTGTATTGTCACTTTGAAAGCTCTTCTTTCGTGAGCCTAAAATATGAAAGTCACAAGATGGCAAGTGTAATCTATAAGGAGGAGGATCCCACATTTCCATCTAAATTTTTTCAGAAATTTCCACATTTGTTTTATGGGAGCACAATTTCTTTTGACCGTTAACATGATTATGGATATTTTAAATGATTTCCAAAACAGTTTAAATATTTCACAATTAGAAGATGTAGTAATCATAGTACCTTTCCACTTGAACAGTGCATGCACTAAACCATCTCTGTCAAAAAACGGCATCAACATCACCTTTCCAGCAGATAAAATAATTTGATACTTTATTTGAGTTAGGAAAAGTGGAATATTCCTGCTTGAGATGAATTGCATCTTGTTTTAGATGAGAAAAGGGGAGTTGAAGTTTCATCTCCTATCACAATTTTGTCCGAAAACTAATTTTCTTCCTTTTTTTAACATTACAGAAATATAAAAGCACTCTCAAAATGCACCCTGACCCCCTTTCTCCTTCAGTAGATTAGGCTCCCATTGAGCACTAATTTTATAATGTTTAAGCTGCTTGGGGCAATAATTTTATTTGCGCTTCAATAAGAAATATCCAGTTCATTTGAGGTTTTGTCTGCTATGCTTGTCTTCGCAAAAATGCATTCATTCAAATAGGCAAATTTGTTGATGTTCTTCCCTTGCATGCCAGATTGTCAATATATATACATCTGTGCTCAAACATATTGCCTCACTTCCCAATAGCTTGACATGGGAATGCATTTTTATCATATACTTCTTACAATGGCTAATAACTTTCAGTGCAGTGATTAATTGTTTCTTCAAAACAATTAATCACTGCATGCATTTCCAAATTAGATGCATGAAAGCCTCTACACCACACATACTCTCTCACAATATCTGAAGTGTTGCCACAATGTTTAAAGAAGTGCAACTAACTTTTTAACTTACCTATGTGTAGCAACTTTTTTAAAATTTAATAACCACATAACATTTATAAGTACATTATTTAATATTTATGTGGTAAACTTAAATTTTTGTAACCATTAATTAAGCTTTAAACCAATGAAAGTTTCCTAAAAATTAAAATTTGTATATCAGTATTTAACTATAAATAGTGTATACAATTTTCTAATAATTATTTGAAAATAATAATAAACATTTGTTTCAATTAGTATTTTATTTTAATTTCTTTAAACAATTTGGAAGAAATAATGGATTTTCGTTATTTTTTTATGGGACAATCTTAAATGTTACTAATAAATTGGAATAATCTTTTATTTTGCCCTCCTGCATTTTGCTCTGTAACACACAATGATCAACTCTCTGTAGATTTGATTGTATTAAAAACTATGAAGTAGTGATTCAAATTCTAGGTCCATAGATAGTTTTTATAAATATATATTTATCTGTAAATTAGGTCCCTGATTACACTGTAGACTAAGGAATGTTAGTTATTAATTCATTTGAAAGTTTATAGATTTTTCTCAGCCTGTTATAAAGGATTAAATTTATTTGAGTTTAATAATTAGTTTTATAGCATAATTAGCAGCAGAAATTTAACAAAGGCTGGTTTGCTTTTTAATGTTATTAGCAAATTTCAAATATTTCTTTTAGCATGTATATGAAAACTTTCAAGGCATTCATTGATATATATATATATTCTTGTCTGTGATTGTTTTTAAGTACACATGTTTAATTTATTCATGATTTATTAACTCATTTCAAGCTTTTTATTCCGAAACTAATATCAGAAATACTTTTCTAAGACAAAGTTTGATTTTGAGGATTTTAGATCTTACTTATACTTTAGATCTTAGTTATAGAAAAGTAGATCTTATCTTTATTTTTTTTTGTAGCATGTGGCTTGTAATTATCATATTTTTAATTTATGGTATTGTTAAATATTTAATATACGTATGATATGAAATATAAATTCTGAAATAATGCTGTTACCAATATATATATTATCCATCAAATTGTTTTATTCATTCAATGATATTCCTCTTATTTCAGAAGTATTCAATTATTTTGAAATAAATTTTAAGTCATGTCAATATTTATTTACACTATATATAAGTAAAAATTAAATTCTTATTAAGAATTGTATAATATTTATAAAGTATTTAAATGACTTTTAAATTTCATATTTACGTTTGAAGTTTGCCATTTATTAATAAAAAGGAGTGTATGTATAATTTATAAGTGAAAGTTATTTTAAATCTCAATTTAAACTGCTTTTAATTTTTTTTTCAGTACCAAAGATGCTGTTTTAATGCAAGGTATTTAAGTTTTCTTATTACTGTGATTATTTCTATTAATTACTTTTCTTTATGCTGTACTAATAATAACTAATTTTGATTACTTTTTCTCTTAACATAAAATTTTCAGTGCTGTAGTTCAATAAAAGATTTTCATTTTAAAATTTCTCTTGCATCCTTTTAATTTCTCTAATACTGGATGAAGTTGCGATGAATTTTAAACTTAGATTTAAATCATCTATTAATTTTGTTTTTATGGGCTACATAATTAGTTCTAAATTATGTACATATTTAATAATGTTTTTTGAATTCTAATATTTCTTATAGAGGAAGGTATTGTCAAATTGTATCTGCGGGGCAGACCAATTGCACTACATATTCCTACTGATTACTTGCAAGATTATTCTCTAAATAAAGTCAATAATCCACCTTCACAAAGATTAAAGCTAGAATGGGTGTATCCTTTTTTATCATTTTTATCTATATTTTTTGCTTATTGTATGTTATTTAAAAATAATACTTTATATGTGTAAAGGCAATATTGAATTATTCCTTTACTCTCAATACAGTTATGGTTACAGGGGAAGAGATTGTCGATCAAATCTTTATTTCTTACCTACTGGTGAAATGGTTTATTTTATTGCTTCTGTTGTTGTATTATATAATGTTGAAGATCAAATACAAAGACATTACTTGGGTCATACAGATGACATTAAATGGTTAGAATCTAGTCTTCATATATTAACATCATTTTGCAACTCTTTTTAAAAATATATTTTTAAAGATATTTTTAAAAAAGCTTTAGATTCTGAAAGATGCTTTAAATATCATAGTTTTAGAAATAAGTTCAATAATCCATTGACTTGAGATTTAAAAACAAATTGTGCATAACTCATTCAATAGTTAGAATTCTTACTTAACCTATTTCACCTAAATATTGTTGTCTTTAAACTTAAAATGCATCAAACTTATTCATGATTTATTTGTTAACTTATTATTTTTGTAATTAAATGTAGTTTTATGCTTATTAATAATGAGTTTAGTTTTTATTGCAAAAATCAAAGCTCCTAAAAAGATAAATATTCGTTTTTTGAGTTAATTCTCTTGTATTATTCTTAAGTCATTTTTTTTCTCTTTGATTTTAGTCTGGCTCTACATCCTAATAAATTACTAATTGCTACAGGTCAAGTAGCTAGCACAGACAGACGAGAACGAAGAGTAAGTATTCATTAAATATTATTCAGACTATTTATTATTGATTATATGTTAACCCAGGGGTCATGTTAACCAATGGCACTCTACACTACTTTACAAGTTTGTCAATTCTTTTAGTGGATGGAAATTGATAAATTTGTAATGTTCGTTATTTGACAAACATCCTCAGAATTATGGACATTTATGGAATTAGGAAAAAATCTGATATCTCTAAAGATAAATTGACCACTATTTTATAAATTATTGAATGTCATTGCTAGAGAGTTTTAATTGTTTCAAAAGAAAAAATTGTTCATGTACTCAGTGTTGGATTAAAAGACATGGAGGCCCCTAGGCAGTTGAATTCTAGGGGCCCCGTTTCCTGTTTTTGGAGCACTAACAGAAAACAGAACACACTCTTGTGGGCCCCTAAAAAGCGCTGGTCCCATAGGCAATTGAATTCTAGGGGCCTGTTTCCTGTTTTTGGAGCACTAACAGAAAACAGAAACACTCTTGTGAGCCCCTAAAAAGCGCTGGTCCCATAGGCAATTGCCTACTCTGCCTGATGAGTAATCGGGCTCTACATATCTTAAGTAAAAAATCTTTCCTTATATGAAAAATATTTTGAATCTACAAAGAAATTGTTTAACAACTGGATGCTCAAAATCGTGTCAAATTGAAAGTCACAAATTATATTCCTGATTTTGCTATATGAAAGTAGAGCAGTGCACTCAAGCACTAGGTTAACATATTAAAATTTTTATTTATATTTTATGTTATCTATTTCTTATTTTAATAAATATGTTTAAAAATACATAATATATGTACATTTTATTTTTTTTGAAGAAGTAGTTGGATTTTATGCTGTTTATTTTTATGTTAAGGGGGGGGGGATATCTTTAAATGATGCAAAATTAATAAAAAATAAAATTGTAAATCTTCATTATTATTAATTTCTATTTTCAAACTCTGCATGCATTATCACGGAAATTGAATTGTTTAAAAAATGTTCTGATGTGTGGCACACTGAATCATATTGGTAGATTGGTTGCCGACCCCTGTGTAACCCCTTAATGGTCACATAATTTTGGTCATAAAAGTGCCTATTTTTTATTAAAGAAATATAAAATTAAGTGTATGCACAATATATATATTTATTTTTAAATTTTGGGTAAATTTTTAACTTGAAATACGAAAAATTAATTTTTTTAAGAAAAGCCAACATTTAGGTTTATTATGACTGAATGTTGGTTTTCCAGCTAAGGAGAGAAATTAAAAAACATGTTTTAACTATTAGAGGAGAATTTTACTGCACTTATACAACACATTAGTATTTTTTTTCTTGTAAGATAAATTTAAAAGCATGAGAAGCAAAGGCCAACATCACAGGTAACAGTACAGACTCATTTGTACATAAAGTAGAATCTGGTTCACTTCCTGTCTTATTCCATAATGTATGCAACATTAAAAAATATACATATTTTATCACAGAAT
The DNA here is from genome assembly GCA_019973975.1 of Trichonephila clavata. Classification (NCBI taxonomy): domain Eukaryota; kingdom Metazoa; phylum Arthropoda; class Arachnida; order Araneae; family Nephilidae; genus Trichonephila; species Trichonephila clavata. Next base: position 129,003 of record BMAO01035399.1, on the reverse strand, counting down.
CTAACCCATATGTATTCATTTATAACTGAGCTAAGGTTAAAAAAACATATTGCTGATATATATGTTCTTGATTATGCTAACATCTAGTTTAAAATAAAATAACTATCTCTTACTAATAATCTGGTACTGCCATCTGGTGAGAAATAAACATGATACCGAGCGTAAAAAATAGATAGTTCTATTCTTTTTTAGCACGTTACTTTTGAACACTTCTGCCCAGAAATATAGTGAGCGCGAGAAATAGAGAGGGAAATTTGACCCTGTGATTTTGACAGGAGCAAGAATTACGGGGTTAAAAGAATGCAAGTATGATTTGTGCATTCGTTTTTAATTTCATAGTCATAGTACAGGTCTTTAAAAGTAATTCATAAGCTAGGAAAAGTTACATGTATTCCATATTTTTGTTAAATATAATGGAAACAAAAAATTAGTATTTTTTAAGACATGCTAATATAAACCTAGTTGCTGGATGTATCGAATTGTAATTAATCTTACTTTTAATTTTGTCACTACTTAATGTCTTTGTTTTTTCCCCTGAACATTTTTGTGTAAATGACTGTTAAACCAGTTTTTTCTTAAACATAACTTTTATTTACAACATTATTAACAAAACTAAACTTGAAACAATAATGGTCATTAGTTGACTGAGCTTTGAGCGATTGAATTTTAAGTTTACTGGCATAGGGTTGCCAGGTGTAAGGTTTTCTATTTTGCCAAGTTGCTGACGCAGGCTAGAGTAGCATGCGCCACATTTGTATGGAATTACTTAGATTTTAACTTATTAACCAAATGTTTAAGTAAATGCTTAAAACATTTTAATATTATATGAAATAAATTATTAGCATCATATAACTTTTTCTGGTTCTAAGCATGGTAAAAATGCTAAAAATAGTGTAGGAAAAGTTATTGAAATAAATTTGTACATCTAAATTAATGCTGGAAAACAAAATTTATCAAAATATATATTATGCTTTACTGCTGAATGAATAAGATTAATGAAGAAACTAGTTTCTGATATATTTTTAGATACTAATTGGATTTCTCCTCATGTAAAGTATTTTCAACTATTACTTTTTTGTACATTTCCTTATTTGTGGCATAGTTATTTATATTTTGATTTTATTCTGAGGAAAATCATGCACTATAAACTTAGAAAGTTATGTGTTCATTTGTATTTTTACTTTATTTACAAATTTTTTATTCAAAAGTTAATCTATGTTATCTGTTTCCTTTCTTTCTCTCCCACTGCACAGCCAAGGATATCTAGAAGGGTAATTGAAACTATTTATTAGCATGATATAAATTTGTGTGACACTCATAGGTAGTCTCTGTAATCATTTTCTTGTCGATTGTAAATTTCTCAATTTCTTTATCTTTACCATACAAAAAAATGTGTGGTATAAATTTCTGGTTACTAACCTTTTATATGTAAATCTTTACAATAATGTAATGCATGATCCATGGTTGTTATGATTTTTTTAATTATAAATTTGTATTCATTGTGCAAAAAAATTAGATGTCTTAGTATTTTGAGTTCATTAAAAATATTAATTCAACTTTTTGTTGTGTAGCCACATGTTAGAATATGGGACTCTGTGAGTCTGAATACCTTGCATGTGATTGGAGCTGGTGAATTTGAAAGAGCTGTTTGTTGTGTGGCGTTCTCTCATGCAGTATGTGGTTCAATAAAATTTTTATTATTATTTGAAATAGTATTGAAAATTGTATTTTAATTTTTATATTTTTGATATTATAAAAGCAAATTAATAAATAAAAGAGGAAACTATGATCTACTCATGCATTCAAAGTTATAAATTTAAAAAATAAATTTAAAATAAACTACATTAAAAGAACTCATGGGCAATTTATTTCCACCTTTCCTCAATCTGTAAAGTTTCCCCATTGAAAAACTAAACCAATTTTTAAAGTATGTGTTAGTTATTAGTAATATTTGGGAGTAATTATTATCTTTAATTTAAAACTATTTTCATAATAATTGGTATACATTGTCAAAAAATATTCCTTCAAATGAAGTACTGAAATCTCAATATTAAAAATTACTTTGTTTGATTAATAATTTCATTGGTTATATAAATGGTTGAAGCGATTCTGAATTGTAAGCATGAGAAAACTTGTCAATGGCATTTCAAAGGTTGGGAAAGATAATTTATATTAAAACTATTTTGTTCACAGTTATTTAAAAACATGTTACTGTTTCTCGGCTTAACTATTTATTATATATTTTTATATATCAGGCATGTCAAACTCATTTGATATCACGGGCCACATGAACTATTTTATATTAAGTTGAGGCCTGCATGTTTTCAATGTTCAAAAAATTAAACAGGAATTTTAGATTTATTGTATTCTTATTTATAAAACTCAATGTATTATGCATCATACATACATAAGCGTTTAATATTTTCTTTTATTTTTAAAACTATACATGTTTTATATTGTTTTCTAAAAAAACAAAAATAAAAGTTATAATATTAAACACAATTTAATATTTCTTTTAGAGGATATTTGGCATTCTTTATTTTCTCTCAATCCAAGCCATCAAAACTTGGTTGGACATATTGAGCTGGTTTAATTTTTAAAAAATGATTTAAAAAAAATGTTTATCATTTAATCTTGGCCTTTCGGAATTTTTGTTATTTTTTCAACAAAGAAAAAAGTTTTTCGCATAAATAAATGCTTCCAAGCATAGCCATTCATTATATGCATAACAAATGATAACATTTTAAGAAACCAATCTACAGATGAATATGTATAAAAATCTAGAGTTTCAACATCCAAACATTTTTGCTTCAGCAGAAAATTACAATAGATTTCAATTAATTCCATTTCTAAATTTTCATCAAAAATTTCAATATTGATAGATAGAGGTAAAGTTAAAAAATGTAATTGTAATTCAAAATTTTTTAAATTTAGAAAATATTTAATCGAATTCCATTTCTAACAGTTTAATTTGGTGAGAATATTCTATCAATTTTAATTTATGTGATTTAATCAATAGATTTTGAAAGCTTTCAAAGTGAGATGTTTTCTCTTTCTGTTTGTAATAATATGTCTGTAATAATTTTTGTTTGAAAGCGTTAATATCAAACAACATTGTAACAAAAGGAATTTTGCCTTGAAGCTTAAGTTAAGTTGACTTGTAATATCAGCTGAGAAAGCCAGAGGTTTTCTCAGTTGATAATAGTTCATATTTTAGTTCAGAATCTTTTTCTTCTTTCAATTCAGAATCTTTTCTTCTTTCATCTTTTAATTCAACATCTTTTTCTTCTTTCATATTTTCTCATCTTTTAACTCAGCATGTTCATAATTTTTTCTTTGTTTCCAAAAAAATAATGATATTTCATCCAGAAAATTAAAAAAAATCGTTTTAACACTTCATGATTCGAAATCCATTGAACTTTTGTGTAATATGTTTGACCAATAAATTCGCATTCTATATCTTCCAGAAATTAAGCAAAACGACAATACTAAAGTCTACATGCTCAAATATAATTTACAATTTTACTGACTCCTTTAAAGCATGTCCAATATATCATAGTTCATGACTAAGAATAGTACTTGCTATGAAATAATATAGTGAAAATGTTTAAAACTATTATTTCCAGGCTGTTTTTACTATCAGTTGCAAGACAAACCAACTTTTTTTCCCATGGAACACTTTATCTCAAAACTTCTTTGTCTGCATCAAAAATATGTATTATGCATAATACATGACTTGACTCAACTATGACTCTCGACTATTTCATCACCTCTGATGGTTACAGAATTTTGACTTAAGGCGTACACTTTAAAACTTTTTTTTTATTTGTGCTAGACATGATACATTTTTTTTAATCTAAGTCCCTATAAATACTAACCTGCACCCCAAATTCTCAAAAAAAATTTGGGGAAAAAGAAAAATAGTGTAAAAGGGTATATTGATATCAAATTTTACGAAATTAAAATAAATTTAAAATGAGAACTAACAAGAAAGGAATAATTATTTATTTTATAAGTATTACAAACTTTTAATTACATACATGCCCCCATAAATACCACATCTAACAAATTTCTTTCCCCTCAATTCTAAGCTGCACTCGATTTTCAGTAGCATTTACATTGGGGAAAAAAAGTGCGGCTTAGATTCGAGTAAATACGGAAATTCTTCCGCTTTAATTAAGCATTTACTAATAATTCATCTTGAGTAAATGGTTTCAATCTGTGCTTAATATTAAAAGTGATAATATATAACTAGTTTTTACTGCACACTTGTATTGTCTTCAACAAATTTAGGTGGCTGTGGTAGCCTAGCGGTCAATGTAACTTACTTGAGTCACACACATACGAGTTTGAGCTTTGTACCAATGAAGCTGATGCACACTTTAAATATTTCGAGTCTAAAACCTCCTCCCATTGGTGTGATGTGGAAGTTAGGAGAGGGGGTGCCTGCTCAGGTGTCGACTTCGGCACTTGACCATGGTCTGTCGCTAAACGCCCTCGAGTAGCTGAACAGTGAGACGTTAATATTCACTCTCACTCAACAAATGTAGTGAATACATTTTTTTTCATTTTTTAAGAGTTAATTTCAATTCCAACAACTTGCAAAGTTTCGCAACATATTCATCATAGTTTGTTTTTAAATTTGTGTCATAGTACCTTTTAAAATTATATTCCTTAGCAACTGAATTACAGTTTTTACATGTCAGGCACAATATTTTATTCTTGCTTTGGGCATAAAAATATTGCAGTTCCAATTTTTCTTGAAAATTACGATGTTCATCTTTTCTTGCTCTGTTCTTGAAGATTGGTTATGTTTTTATTAAATAACTTTTTAGTTTAATGTGAATAAAAGCCAAAATTCCCTTTCATTCACAAACTTTTAAATAAACACTACATTTTGTCTTGGCCATCTAAGGGTTTTTAAATTTTAAAAAATAATATCTCAACTGTTTCTGGTGTCATGCTATTCGTCTCTCACTGATTTGAAACTTCAAAGAGAAATAAAAGTCGCACGCATGATGAATCATTGTGAAATCTATAACAAATAATATTCATAAATGCATTTAAGAATTTAATAAAAATTAATTTATTATAGTAAAATTAAATGAAAAAAAAATTTAATAAAATATTAAATAATTTTCATTTAAAGGCCATTTCTATAATTAAAAAGGATTTTTAAAAAAAGTACAAGAATTGATAATAGAGAGGAAGTGAATATGTTGCAAGTTTACTGGAAATGAACTTCAAAATAAAAAATAAAGCCCTTAAAGATTGATTTTGTAAAATGTCTCCTCGGACCACAACCTATGTACTGGCGGGCCGCGTGTTTGACATGCCTGATATATATGTATTCTTAAAATTCTCTATGGTTTTTTTTAAATGATTTAATAGCAAAAGTAATTCAGTTTGGAAAATAATATTGATTAAATGTTTCATTTACATGCAAGTTTAAAATAACCGCTGTTTAACAATTTGAAAAATAGAAATCTTTGTAAATATTTTAATCTGAAACGTTTTACATTTTGGTTTAGAAGTAAAACATTAATCTTTCTTTATTTATTTTTGGAATAAGCACTGTAATGAAAAGGCAAAATGAATTTAAAATCTTAATGAAATTGTTCTATATAATGAATATTTCTACAGACATTTGAAGCTAGGATTTTTTATTGTAATTTTGTGATTTCTAGGATGGTGGTGCTTTACTCTGTGTCATTGATGAATCTGTAGAGCACACACTTTCTTTGTGGGACTGGCAGAAAGGTGAAAAAGGTCACAAAATTACAGAAACCAAGGTGTGTTAACTATTAATCCTTTTGTATTACAGCAAAATAGGCTTTGTATTACTATTATAAACGTTTTGTTTGAAAAAATTACCTTTGCAGCTAGAAAAATAAATTTAAATGTATGCTAATTTAAAATTCTATTTTTATTAATATTTATTTTCTTTTTATTTGATACTATGCTTTAAAATTATTTAAAATAAGTATAGAATTATTATTTTTCCAAAGGTAATTTTTCATGTTATTCTGTGTGTTAAAATCACAATTTCTTTCAGAGTGCTACTGAAACAGTTCTTGCTGCTGAATTCCATCCAATGGATAGGCACACCCTCATCACAATTGGCCGAAGTCACATATATTTTTGGGATACAGAAGGTGGTACATTGGCTAAGAAATTAGGATTGTTTGAGGTAGAGAATTTTTTAATGTGATGTATGAAGTATATATATATATTGGAGAGTTTTGTGTATTAAATACTTAATATTGTATAAGATTTTTAACAAATGCATTGTAAAAAATATTGTTCTTGTTACTTGAATCTTACATGAACTAAGAATACAAAGTAAGGGATTTTTTTTACTCTTGTTGAAAAATGTGCTTACATTCAGGGATTTTTTAAATTATTTATATTGATATTAACACCTGTTATATATTTGTATTGGCACTAATTGATATCAGTATGCTATGAGCCAAGTTGTTGATATTTGCTAAGTGTTGAAGGATAACATTACAATATAGTTACAGTGAATTTTAATGTTTTTGTACTGTGGTTGCCATCCTTATTAGGTAGATTATAGTAGATTTTTCATTATTTTTATAGCTGTGTTACTCTATTAATTTCAGATTTTTTTATTCGTTTTTTATTTTTTTATTATTAATTTAATTATTTTCATATATTGCATTGTTTAGTTTGCAGTTGTGTCTTCTGTCATTTAATCAAACTTTGATATTTTGGACTTTATTGGTGAGTTTCATTACTTTTTAAAAAAAATGTGAAGACTGCTTTCAATTTTTATGGACCCAAAAAGATTGCCAAATTTGCACCTTCTGTCTAGTTTGTTTTTAAGAGAATTTTGTTTTTCCTCTCTTTCTCTCTCTCTCATTTCTTAATTAAAATTTCACTCATTCCAGCCATCATGAAATGTGATAAGTAAACCAGCAGAATGGAAAAGTTTTGAAAATTGTTTACCTACAAGATAAGAAATTTGACTTGTGCATATTTTTTTATTGCAGATCTTGCTGTGCAAATTTTCCCTGCCCCAATAATACATCTAACTGGTATAATTCCTTTTTTCTTTTCTTCTCTCACAGCAAGATGCAAATGTTCACCTTATTTTATTTAAATTTTACTTTCATTTTCAAACAATTTTGCTTGTGAAATTCTTAGAGAATTTGGAATTTTTTTTCCTTTATTTTCCCCATGGTCCATTTATCATATTTTGATTTTTTGTTCAGCATTTCTAAATTTCTCATGCTGTGTTTTCTTAAACCTGAAACTTATTTCTCTTAAATTTGTTTTCCACAAAAATAAAGTACATTTTAGCTTAATTTATCTTTTGTGCCTCTTTCAAAATCTATGCTGTTAAACTCTTTCATCAGAAATAAATCATCCTTTTCAAATATTTTCATGTCAAGTTTTTTGTATTAGACTGCTATCTTGATTTGAAAAAACCACTGGGTACCAAAATCTTATTTGACACTATTTCAAAGCTGCACCAAAAGACATTTGACACATAGCTTACTGATAACAAATTAGTTACTTTGTATTTTTGTTCTAAAATAATAAATTTATGATTAGTACTATAAATATTATACACTTGCTTTTTATAGTACTTATATTTAAAAGTTAATTTTTATCACATTGCCTTAGATTTTATTGTGGATACATTTTTCGAACTTTAAAAAGAAAAAAAATAATTCAGAATGCTTATCAGAAAATTTGCTTGTTTCTTTGAGAAATTCCATTGAGATGTATTTTTCGACAATTCTAATTGAAGCTCAGTTTTCAAAAATATGTCATTAGTTATTTGTTTAGTAAAAAATTTATTTTTATTTGCTTAATAAATTTGAGATGTTAGTGAAATGTATCATTTGTACTGAATAATTTATATTTTATTAAATATGGAGTCCTTTTTTCTAATTCCTATTAATTGTGCTATAAGCAAACTGTTCTGTAATGTGTATTTGTTCTTAGTCAAAGTTCCTGTTTCTATATAATATTTGTCTTTCAGAAACAAGACAAACCCAGATATGTGTTATGCATATCTTTCACTGAAACTGGTGAGCTGCTCACTGGTGACTCTAATGGCAACATTCTAGTCTGGTCCAGAGGTCTGTTACTTAACAATCCCAAATATTTTTTTCAACTTCCATTCCTTATTTTATTGTTTAATTCAAATATTTTTCATATCTCTTATGCAATATTGTAATTAAATATTTCAAGTCTAAATTTCATTTTCATTTTGTTTTAATTAAATTTATGCACCATCTTTAGGTTCCAATAAAGTTGCCAGAGCTATTTATAATGCCCATGATGGTGGAGTGTTCTCCATCTGTTCCATGAAAGATGGGACCTTTCTTTCTGGTGGAGGTCGAGATAGAAGAATCATTGAATGGGATCATGCCTTATCTAGAACTGGTAGAGAAGCAAAGGTATTTAAAATAATTTTCTGAAAAATTTGTTTCATTTATCTAATGTTGCTTCTATATTTCATTATAGAAGGGGTTTTTTTTTAAAATTATTTTTGAAAAAGCAGTAATAAATTCAAGATGCTATTTATTTTTTTAAAAAAAGCATTTTTTTTAAAATTTTAAAATTATTTAAAATACTAATAGTATAGAATGAATTTCGTTTTACCATGTTTATTTATATATAAAATTGTAGTCATTTTCAAAATGTTTATTTTCATTATCTCTACTTAAAACAGAGGTAGTTTTTAGTTCTAATTCTTCTTTAAATTGTCATGGAATACAACAAAACTCAAGAATTTTTTAAATGATTTGTGCTTGCATCAATCAGTAGGAATCTGAATATCCTAATCAAAATAGTTATCTAGAGTTGTGGTTTTCTGTACAATTTCTTCAGGCTTCAATTGGTTTTCAAACAAATCATTTTATAGGCAAAGTAAAGTATCATTTGATGATAAAAATTCTGTAACTAAATTACAATAATATGATTTAAGTTGAATCAAGATAACTATCTAAATTGTATTTTTTATGGCAAACGTGCAACATATATATATAAAATAAAACTGAATTTCTTTCTTCAATGTACAAATGTTAAAATAGTCCTTAATCCCAATTTTCATATTTATAATTCTTTCAATGAATATTTAAAATAATCTAAAAACTTCTCAAATCATTTGATTCCTTATTAATTCATTATTCAAGCCATTACAGTGAACATGCTTCCAAATTCTTTGGAATCACTTTACTTTTTTTTATTCAGATTAAATTTGTGCAAATATTAATGTCTCATTTTCTATCAGCATGCACACATGATTTGTTTCTTTTGCTTATATTTTTCTTTATCCTTTTCCCCAGCTTCCAGAACAAACCGGTGGAATTCGAGCTTTAGCCCAAGGGAAAGGCAGCATGCTACTTGTGGGCACTACCAAGAACTGCATTCTTCAAGGAACTTTGTCTTTAAATTTCTCATTGGTTGTACAGGTAAAAATAACTCTCTCCAATATGTTTCTCAATATGAACTAAATTGTTTCTGAGTGAAACTGATTGATTTTTAACTTATATTTTAGGGTCATACTGAAGAAATCTGGGCTCTTGCTGTTCATCCAAACCAAAGTCAGTTTATAAGTGGTGGGCATGATCATTACATACACTTGTGGGATACCATGTCACATTCAGTTGTGTGGACCAAAGATATTGGAGTAAGATTTTTATCACTAAATAATTCCTGATCTGTTATTTCACTTGTATGTTAATGATTGTATTATACATAAAAAATAAGCTTTCTGTGAGCATTAAGTGTTTGTAGATAAGGCTTAATGATACAGATACCTCAGTTTTCATTCCTTTAACCCATGTTTTAGTGAACACTGGAATGTGCGAGTGACTTTTCACAATTTAGATCTCTCTTTAAGTAATAAATTTTTGCTTTCTTTCTGTTGTCTATCAGAGACTTATTTCCAAGGAAACATGAAAGAAAGCATAAAATGCTAAGTACAAAAAGGTTTTAATGCTTAAAGAAGACCACTAAACTCGTTTGTAAAATTTTAACTAAAAACTTGCATAAGTTTATGTAAATATATTTAGTTACATAGGTATTGTTTGTTGATTTTTTAAAAATAATTCAATGTGTTTATTTTCATGTATTTTATTTTGTTTTTAATGCTAAAAAAATTAAACTATACCAACGGGAATTGGGTTCTGAGGCTCCTAGCATGTCTTTTGGCCCATGTTTCTCAATTTATGGGCTTGCCTGTGTCAAAAGACTAGTAATCTTGTTCTGTAAGGTTAGCATTATTATTAGTGATGCTTTGGATGGACTAATGAATCCTTAAACTGAAACTATTACTACTATGCTTCAAAGCTACCTCTAATGTAAGTACTAAAATTAACTATTATGATGGATTGTTCCTCTCGTTTAGTTCCATGGTAATTGAAAAGTCATCAAAAAGAACAATAATGTTTTTAGGGATCTATTATATTTTTCTTTATTATCCTGAATAAGAACCCTGCCTATAATAAAGAGTTAGCAAACAATGCTGCAAAATTGATCTTGGTTTTCACTGCAGCCATCAGTCTACTTTTTAGATCTGAAGATCATCATAAAACTCATTCAGTTGGTATGAGGAGTTATGGGATTTGCTTGTTGGCAGTAAATTACACCTGAGGAAACCTGTCATTTGTGCACATGGCTCATTTTATTGGCATATAGAGAAAAGGCCAAACTGGTTGCCCTTTGAATTAAATGAATACAGTGGAACATCCTTAATCTGGGCTCATTAGAATTGAGGTTAACAAACTAACCTAAAATATAAATCAAGGAATATAACTAACACTCTATTTAGGACAAAGAACATCTATCATATCTAATGAAATTTAGACCACACTTTTTTTCCAATGTTAATGCTACTGAAAATTGGGTGCTGCTTAGAATTGAAGAGGGGGGGGGGATTCATTGAATGGGGCAGTTAGAGCAATTACAGGTTCATGTATGTATTTAAAAGTTTATAATGCAGGTAAAATAATTATTCACATCTTATTATTAGTTCCCATTTAAAATTTATTTTAGTTTTGTAAAATTGGATATCAATAAACCATTTTACACTATTTTTCATAAAAACTTTTTAGAAATTAGAGGTGCAGTTTAAAATTGATGGCAGCTTAGATTCAAGTAAATGCAGTAGTTTGTAATATTTATGGGGGGGGGGATTATAAATGATTGTATGATAAAATTCAAATCACTTTTGCTAACATCTGTATTGGGTTAGAAAAAATACTTAGAACATGATGGTTTCCATGTATTATTACAGAATTACATTTTTTTTTTAAATGTCTGTCTGGATTACGTGTTTTTTAGATTAATGAGGGTTTATTTATTTGATCTTGCATGTATTCTTCTATTTAGGTAGTGTGGCTCTTTTGTCATACTATCATATGCTCTTTTGTTTTTCAATTTTTAATATGCACTCTTTGGTGGAGAACAATTCCTCTTAAACCCATTTACATTAAAGCCTGTTTGTTTTGTGTTTAAGAGTTAAAATTTTTGATCTCTAATATTTTTTTAATATTTTTGATAGTTTTAAAGTGCCTTTGGGTCTGTTGTCATTTTTTTGTTCTGTAATGTTTAATCAGCTATTGCTGTTCAGCTTTAATTTCTTATCTTAGTTTTATTTCCAAAGCATTACAATCCAGCTATTAAGCTTTTTGTATTTGTGAATAATTGTTTGATGCAATATAACTAAAGTAGTTTTTTGCAGCTCAATATTACTCACCTAAAATCTTTTTATGTATAATGAATGACATATTGAATGTATTTTAATATTTGAATTTTATGAAATTCTTAATCATCTAAAATTAATATCTCTTTCATACCTAATTGCCCTTGGGCATTACCAGTATTTTTTCTAGTTTTGTTTGAGATTTGTTCCTAATTGGTTTAAAACTTTATTGAATATTTAAAATTTCAGTAATTATATATTTCTTAATATTTAAGCTAGATATGCTGTTAAAAAACTTAAATTAATGTACCCCATTGCATGAAATGTTGTGTTCAGTACTTTTCTGCTACTGTATGATCAAAATGACAAAGATGTGGAAATATATTCAAACAAGTTATGGTAATAAGTCTTATTTATCTCTGAATTCTCTAAAACAAGTGTATATAATAACTAAAGATAATTATGCAATATAAAATCCAGTTTTTCATAATATTAATTATAACACATCATAAGAAAGATTTTCAAATTTCTTTTCTGCACCAACATAGGAATCCGTCCAATCGGCGTGCTTCTCTCCTGATGGAAGTGTTGTTGCTCTTGCAACAACATCTGGTAGGTGGTCTGTACTGGATGCAACAACAAGGCAGATATATTCAATGCATGCTGATGGCAGTGAGGCCATTGATTGTATCAAATATTCACCAGGTATAATTTTTTCCTGAAAGTAAATACATTTAATAAGTAATTGTAATTTAAATTGGGAGAACATTTAAGCTATTGTTTTAAAAAAATGCTGAAGTGTATTAACTCATCTTTCTTTGGGGAGAGCAAAGGACTACTTATTCTTGAGGTTGCTCTTTTATTTATAGATAATATTTAAATCATTTAAATTTATTTCATTTCTCTGTTTTGGGATTTGCATATTCCTTATTTTACTATCACACTGGTAAATAAATGTAGAAACTGTGCTTTTGGTAATCAATTCAGGACTATTGGTTGTATATATACTTATATATATTCATACTTGAATATGTATGACAGAACATCCTTCATCTTTACTCTGCATTTGAAAAATCTAAGGTTAAAGTGTTAGAATAGTGTCCTGTGACAAAGTAGGCAAATTTTTTGGTGACTGCAGATAGCAATTGCTGAAACATTGATAGTCATTTGAAAATAGTGACAAGCAGATTATAACAATGTAAAATACAAATTACAATGTTTTTAAGAGATTTTTTGGAACTTATAGTGAGTATATAAAACATTATGAAAAAAAATTGTACTATTCTTTAAAAAAAAAATTTTTTTGTTGGATCTAATTTTTTTAGGAATGAGTAAACCTTATTTTAAATGTTTTAAAAAATGATGCTACACAACTCAGTCACATTGCTGCTTTTATGCATCCTTTTCTGTAGGAAGGTTTAAAATAGAATTAAATCTCACATGGAGTAATTGTTTTTTTTTTATGTTGTTGTACTCACACAGGGAAAGTGTCCTTTGTGAGATTTCTATCTGAGACCCACATTTATCTCTAAAGAATTAAATCGCAGTTGGCTTTTTGAACCCACATATTTTTTTCTAACATTAAATTCTGAATCATACTTAATTTGCTTTTTTCAAACTAAGATTGCTTTCTCAAAAACCTTTTAATACAATGCTCATTCATTCCTTTTTTTTGTATTATTACCAAATAAGTTCATCAGTCAAATCCTTTTCAATCAAATACATATCATTTTTACAGTTTCATAAACTGAACATTCTATATTCAAAATCAAACTGTTAGCAACACATCATATCACACATCTTTTTCCTTTTGCTCCAAAAAACATTTTAAAGCAAAATATAAATCAGCCATAAGTAAACTCAAAAAAGAAGAAAAAAATTAATGGTACATATTTGCAGTTAAACCAAAACTTTAATGATGTTTATCATCAAGAATAATAAATTGTTTATTCTTAAAAAATAGTCTTTTTTTAAAGAATTTCCTAAATATAAATAATAAGTAGCAGTAAGAATAGAGAACACGTGATCTTACTGAAATAATTCTGCATTTCATTGTTTTGGGATTAACAAAATAAACTGTTTGCCTGAATGAAATTATAATAACACCATGAAATCTAAATATCATTACCAAATCCAAAGGATACCCTATTCTATACTTGAAGGAAAATCTGATTCTAAGTTTACTTAAATTTTTAAATTGTAATGAAATTTTTTAAATGGTTACCATAGTTCTGTTTTTCATGTAAATAAGTAGAATGCTAAAATAATTAATTTTTTAGATGGCCGATTTCTTGCTGTTGGCTCTCATGACAATTACATTTATGTGTACCAAGTTGATGATGAATATAAAAAGTACAATAGGATAGGAAGATGCATGGTAATTTTATTTATTTATTATAATTCTTAATTTTAAAATTTGTTTTGAGACTTGTTTAAATCAAATTTGTGTTGTCTCAATAACGTACAAGTTTTATATATCTTGCAGGGTCATTCCAGTTTCATTACACATCTTGACTGGTCTGAAGATAGTACATATATTCAAACAAATTCTGGGGATTATGAGCTATTATTCTGTGAGTTTAAACTTAATATACATCTGTTTAAATAAATTAATTATTTTTTTGTTTGTATGTGTTTTCTGAAACCCAGTAGCTGATTGATAGCGTATCACGCTTCCACCCCACAGGTCCAGGGTTCAAGCCCTGGGCTGAGCAAGGTCAACTCAGCTCTTCATCATTTCAATGGGTTGATAAATGAGTACCAAGCTTGATTGGGAACAAAACGGTGAAGGTTTTTGTGCCAGACTGACTATTTGGCCGGGCCATCTGCTTATGCACCTCAGTGCCTAGGGTCACAGAACCTGAGATGGACATGGTAGGCCTTGGCCTACCATAAGCTGTTATGCCACTGAGTTTAGTTTATGTGTTTTCTTTCTCATTAGAAATCAATACATTAGATTCAAATGAGTTCATGCAAATTATATATTATAGTGTATTTGAAAACAGTGATCAAAGTTTAAATTTCAATTTAATTCTATATATATGATGTACAGAAAAAAAGTCAGTTTTAAAATCTGTTTTATTTTATTTGCTGTAAAAGGAATTAATTTTAGAATATGTAGATAAATAATTTGTAAGTTATTAAAACAAAATTGTGTTTTCAGGGAATGCTGGTGTATGTAGACAAGTCAGTAACATGTCCATAGCCAGAGATCTTAAATGGATTACACAAACATGTACAATAGGATTCAGTGTATTAGGTAAGAAATGCTGTGTTTTTCTTTATATTGTCATTATAAGTAATAAAATATACAGTAACACTTAATGCGAAAACACTTAAGATTAAATAATACAATGATCCAGACAATTACTATGTATTTTCATGCATTTTTTTTCTCTTAACACAAAAAGATTTCCCTTCTGGGAGAGAGAGGTTATTTAAACTGAGCCAACAGATAATGAGATGTGAGAAAGTTTCTGTATTGTTAGACTGTTCTACTGTATCATCGGAAGAATTCATTGCAGTAGATAATGATAATCTGTGAAAAGCCCCAATTATGGCAGATTAAGGCATTTTTGGAGCTTGTTCAAAGCTCTAAAAATAGCATTGATGCAGATTTGGGTGACAAAAATGAAATGAATAATGCAGCTCCTGTTCCCACATCATCCAAAATGAGGAACATCATGGAAAGTATGTACAGTTATTTAGATGTACATTCCAATGGTGAAATGAATAACAAAATGGCTTATATCGAATAATTAGGTGCTAAAACAGGCAATGCAATGAAAAAATATCAGATTATTTCCTAAAAATTCAATAAATGTTTTGTTTTTCAAAAACTTCGAACATTTTGTATTAAATTTTTCTTAAGTTTTTGTTGTATTGATTTTTATTAACTATAGGCAAAAATATATATTTATGTAAGTAAAATTTACTTTAATAAACTTAATTTTGTTGAATATATGGGGGGTTTTTTTTCTGTAATATCCTTTAACACAAAATTCTTTTATCATTAAAAAATTATTTCACTCCCATGTATTTCATGTTAAACAATTTTCACTGTATGTGTATTCATGTTCATATCTAATTAATGTATTCATATGCACAGAAGATCATTTGCACTTTATGGAAACGATTTTGTAATTCTTTCACTTATTTGCATTTTGAGATAAAACTTTGGCAACTTCAGAATAATCGTCTGCTTAGGTTTTATTTTGATTAGAATGTAAGATAAAAGATTTATTTTAAAAATGGCTCTTGAAAATTATGTATGGCTAAAAAGTCATGTAGTTACATTTCCCAAGGAGAAATATTTGTATCAACAAATTAAAAAGCAGTGTAAAAATCTCAGTTATTTCATTTCAATCAAAGGCATTTACAATATATTAAATTTGAAAGGGAAAAAAGTGTCTAGCAAAAAGTAAAAATTAAAACGTGACCACGAAACTTAATCCTAAGACCATTCAAGTGTAGGCAACTATCAAGAAAGTGAAGTCTCTGATCCTAAAAGAAAAACCTGCTGCCAACTCAAAGATCCAAAGCATCAAAACGAATGTCTTATGAAACTGTAATTAAAATCATTCATAAGACTTTAAAGATAAAACAGATGTTTAAACCTAAAGTTCGTCTCCTTTTTTAAAACATTTTGCTGAAAGAAAAGCAAACTGTAGAAAATTGTGTAAAAAAGAACACCTAGATGCTGAAAAATGGAAATTTGTGGTAACATTCAATATGGTATGGGTACATTTAAGGGGCTAATAAAAGAAGATAAATTTTCTATTGCTCAATTGATGGGAATGACTGTATGAAATGGCTTCGTCAGTGTGCAGCAAAGTTCCCTAAGGGATTCATGATAGTTGCAGGATATTAGGCACCAGCAAATTAAAAATAAAAAAAATTTCAAGCAAATTCCAGCTTTATATGGAAAGTACACTTATGAAGCTTCATATGGACAAAACCTCTAGTCATGTCTGAGTTAACTGCTGTTTATTTAGCAAAGAAAGAAACAGGAATAAAGTGTATTCTGTTTGATGAAATATGTGTAAAATTAACCCTACGCTTCTGCAATGGACTTCTGTGTTTTCAGTTTATTGAAACAAGCCTTAGGAAATTGGCATCCAAGAACAGTGAACGGACTTTGGAAAATAGTTCAAGAGAAATGGAGTAAAATTTGCATGACAGTTCTAAGGAAATGTTTACTTTCATGAAAAATTCAAGCTAGAGCTATTGCCACCTATCAGATAGAAGCAAATTTTCACAAAAAATACGGCATTTATTGATAAAAATTGACTATCAAAACCGTTTTTATTAGGTGCAAATGATTTTCTGTATGTGTGCACAATTTTAAAATTATAATCTTGTATTTGACTAATTACTTAAGTTTTCTTGTACCCATAACAATGATGGATAATGAAAGTAAAAATCTCATTTTTTATAATTTATATTAAAAAAATAAGATCTGATTTGTTAGATAAGTTTTTTCTTTATTTAATTCTATCAATCCAGTAACAAGTCAGAAATTTTATTCTTAAATATAACTAACATCCTTGTCTAATTGAATCCCTTTCTGAATTGCATATTTCTCTTACACCTCATTTTTTTTTTAAATGTGTGATGTATTTAAACTGTTGTACATTTTATGCTTGTACAAATTTGTATTGCTAGTCAAGTCATATGGTTGATGTTTCACATGGTCAATAAATATTTTTATATCTAATAGAGTTATAGATAAATTTACTTATGGCATTTTTATCATTTTGATTTAATTTAAGTTAGTTATATGCATTGTTTTAAAAGTTAATTTATCATGTTATTGAAAAATATTTTGATTTTCATGGTGCAGGCATTTGGCCTGAAAATGCAGATGGTTCTGATGTCAATACCTGTTCTCGCTCTCATAACCAAAAACTGGTGGCCACTGGGGATGACTTTGGAAAAGTGAACATATATAGTTATCCTGCTTGTCAGCCAAAGGTATTATATATATGAATTAGTACTGTTTATGTACTATATCTAATGTAAAATGCTATGAAATTTTAAAGGTTACTATGAAAAATTTTTGCACTAAAGCATAATTAAGTTTGATTAATTTAATATTCATTTTGTATGATTTCAGACTGTCTTTTTATGTTTGTAAGCTGTTAAAAAATTGAATATAGAAAATTACATGCCTTTATCCCATTGTACTGAAATGAAAGTTGAGATTTAATCAATAGAGATTATTATTTCAAGTCATAATTAAGTTATGTGAACTATAAATAGTATAACATACCAAGCCTTATATTTTCATTAAATTGCACAAAATCCTTTGGAACTAACTGAATTAAATGTGCAGAAGACTGTAATGTTCTACAGTATATAATTAAATGGGAACTTCTATCCATGTTTTCTTTTTATTACGAAAATTAAAATTATTGTTTTCAGTACTATTTGATCAGTTGGGCATAGGTGATACATTTTCAATGTGTTGCTACTTGCTATTAACTGCAAATGAAGTATGACCAACCAGAACTATTTTCCATTGTTGCAGTTTTTAGTTGTTAATCTATACAATTGGTAACAACTAAGAATAAATAGCTTTTATTTCAACTTATTTTACATATTGGTTCCAAAATGCAAGATTTGCATCTAACCAAAAAGCATCCTTTTTAATTATTATTAATTCACATATTAAACAACCATTTAATGCTTCAGATGGAAAGTAGATGAACTCATTTCATATTTCCTTTTCTTTTCACAGTCCCCTCATCACAGCTATGGAGGTCATAGTAGTCATGTTACTAATGTTGACTTCACTCCCGATGATACTCGCCTAATCTCGCTTGGTGGACGTGACTGCAGTATCATGCAATGGGCACTCACTTAACTTAAACCACACTGTGGGACAGCAGCTTAAAGTTGTTCATTGGCAACTGAATTGAATCCAGGAAATGTTCCATTTGTTTTTGTTAACTGAAGTGCACATTGTAGCATTTTAGTTTTGAATGGCACTTAAGAAGTTCAGTGCTCTGGTCATGAAAATGGTTTTATAATTTGTTATCAATTTAAGTGTTTTGAATGTAAAATAATGCCACTTTTATACATGGAGAATAGTTTAATAACGAGTCCTGAAATGAAGTACATTACTGGTGCTAACCAGTGTATTGTGTGTTTTGTAAAACTTGTGTATACTGTGTGCTGAGTTTCAGTGTAAACCTTTGGTGGGAATAAAATGCATATGTATTTTTTATCACCATGGTTCACTATCAATGAGGGGGAAAAACCAAGTTTTGAAATTCATTTAAAATATGTGTGTGTTTTATTGAATCGGTGTAGATATTTAATACTTTTTGATTTTTGATGCCTAATGTAGAGACCAAAAATTGTTGCTTATGTGCTTAAACTTTGAACGATTTCAGAATTAAATGTGCTGCTGCTTTGTGTGATACACTGAGAGTTGGTATTTACTAATTCTGAATGAAATATATAAAATTGTTTAGTGTGTATCAAATTGAAGTGTTCTACTTGCATTTTTAATCATGTTTTCATATTATCATTTATATACTCATAAAAAAAAAGTGTTTATTATGAAGTTAAAAGTTTTATTTTAAAAAAAAGTGTAGGGCTAGATATAAAATACTGTACTGAAAAGTGCATGCAAAGATAGCCTGAAAATTTTTTCTAAAAGTTTAAAAAATATGGAAATGTTTTTATTGTATTATAAAAATTATTGTATGTTAAAATATCTTGAAATGAAACAAAAAAATGCTGTTTTATTGTTGGTATTGTAAGTTTTAAATGATATAAAAAGATATCTATTTTTTAAAAATCAATATAAAGCAATTTAATTGGAGATATTTATATTGAGCATGTCTCAAAATCCTAAATCAGTATTGAATTTTTGATACATGTAGCATAAAATACCCATTATCAAAGCACAATTTATTGCAATGATATGAAATGTGAATTTAAAAATTATTTGAAAATATATTTAACTTATTCACCCTGTTTTTTTTTAATTAAAAATTTTTTGTTTCTTTTATTTTATGTTTATTAAATGAGATTGAAAAAAGATTGAAGTGATATTATTATGAATTTGAAAATCATTATTTTCAAAGTTAAAATTTATGGAGAAAAAAAATTCTGAAATGTTATTTTAGAACTATTGGAAAAGAAATTCCTTAGTTGATATGCTGAAATTTTCTCATATTAAAGAAATTTCAATTAAATGAATAAGAAATGCATGTTTGATAAATTCGTTGATTAGATGGAAAGCTAGTGTAAAGTTTTAACAGGTGTTAGTGTCTTGCAAGTAAATATGTGATTATTGGGAAATTTACTGTAAGTTCTTTATTTTAAAAGTTGAGTATAAACAAAAATTACTAAAAAAAATTGTCAGATGTGTACTTTCAACTTGTCAATCTTATTTATTTAAAAGAACATAAAATAGGTTTCAAGACATTCATTTTATAAATGCACATTGTTGATCAATCCATTATATTTATTTTGCTTACTGAAAAATTCTATTTGTTAATTAAATACAAAATCCAAATTGATATGAGTATTAAAAGCTCTTCAAAAACGGTTTCAGCTTATAACTT
This sequence comes from Trichonephila clavata, assembly GCA_019973975.1. Classification (NCBI taxonomy): domain Eukaryota; kingdom Metazoa; phylum Arthropoda; class Arachnida; order Araneae; family Nephilidae; genus Trichonephila; species Trichonephila clavata. The sequence continues at coordinate 108,741 of BMAO01035399.1, read as the reverse complement.
TTGGATTATCTGATTATTTCATTCACCAATGAATACTTCAGATTACATGTAGCACTATACCTGTGTATGTACTGAATGCCTAGCAAAATATTTATTGAAAGTGTGTAAAGAATTTTGCAATTAAACTTATGTTGCCCTCTCATCTTAATCATCAGTGATACTCTTTAAACTGTTACAATTTCATGCTAAAAGGGAATAATTATTTGGTAATTACTTGTTTCTATATTTAATTACCATAAGAATGTTATTATAGTTTATTTATACACCAGTGATATGCTACATATATTTTTTAAGTTAATATATACGTTAATTTTTTTAAAAAAATATGAGCATGAATTAGTCTTAAGAGAATGGAATATTGCATGAAGAAAATAATGTATGTGATATGATGAAAAATAATGAACTAAACTAATTCAGGCAATATTTTTTTCTTAGTTTGATAAAGTGGTAGTTATTACAACAAATGAGCATGAGTACTATTGTTAAGACATATATTAATTTTACATATTTATTCCACTTCCACAATGTCTCTTTTTTTAAAATTGTAGCACCAAGTTTTTGTGAAGCTGTTTTATGAAAATGTGAATATTTTATTTTAATAAACGTGTCCAATAAGTTAAATGTTTAATCAAATGAGTTTTTTTAATCAGTAAAATTTTATCCACTTTTAATTAAGTAATTATGGATATGAAGAAATGCAATTTCAAATTAGAGGTTGAAGGGAAAATATCAAAAGTTGTTTTGTAAATGAGGGGGAAAAAAACAGAAATAGTTTTGTGTTGAAGAACATGAATAAGAGCATTGATAATATAATCATTTTTATTCTATAAATTCTACTTTTTACTTTTGTGAATGAACGTTTTTTCTTACGTTTATTGTCATAAGAAATGAATTTAAATGATTAATTGAAGAAATGGCCAAATCAAAATCCTATTCATTTTGTAAATACTTGTTGTGTTTGTCGTGTGAAGTTGTATTTTCTTAAGATTGAATGACTGTTTACTGTTCGCTTGTACATAAAAGCAATTTTTTGTGATTTAAAATGCGGATGTGATAAAAAAAAGTTTTTAATTTTTAATGAACTGCATTTTTTTGTGATACAATCAAAAATTCAAACTGTTTTTTATGAATTTGTTTTTTGACAATAGAAAATCTAAATTTGTAATAATCTACTTGTAGGTTGTGTTATTAGCCATCATACTTTTATGGAAAATATAGCAGCTATATTCATTCATTTCTAATGTAAAGTTTTTGTAAATAGGTTATCACAAAAATGTACAAATAAAGTATAATAAAATATGTGTATTGTATTTGTATTATTCCCCTCAACATATTTTTAAAATTGTGCAGTTTATCATTGTCATAATAGAACTGTAAAAATAAAGGATGCAATGCATAAGACAAGGTAAGATACATGTTTTTTTACAAAAATTTGAATAAAAAAGTATTAAATGAATAGTTATTGAAATAGAAAAAAACTGAAAGTAAGCTTGAAGGCTTTAAAATGAAAAAACAAATAAAAACTTCTTTTTTATAATGAAAAAATATAGTATTAAATATTAATTATTTTATCTATATAGGTATAGCATGATTTAAAACTTGTTTCTTATTACAAAGTGATAAGATATAATCTTTGCATTTCAAACTATTGATGTTCAATTATTTGGCCAGTAGAAAGATTTGCCCATTTTTTTCTGCTATCATCACTTGCTAATTAAACTGACTATGTTATGTAGCAATCACATTTCGTTTTCTTCTCCAGTTATTTGAACATTTTACTAATATTTAAAGATAAAGCTTTTTCAAAAAATTTTAATAATTGAACAAATTATTTTTTTTTATAATTTATTAGATCCTTATTAAAACAAGAAAATTTTTCGAACATTCTTAGTTGAATCGTTTTAGAAGGAATATATATAATCAGATTTAAACATTAAGAGTGAAAAAAGGCAAACAATTTTTTTTGTTATAAAATTTCAGTTTCACTTTTAGAACATAAATGCCTACAACTGTAATATGTAACAAGTCTTTTCAAAAAAAAAAATTTTTTTTTTTTAAATCTGCTCTAAATAATTGTTGGATGTTTTAAAAAAATTATTCTAACTAAGTATGAATTAAAAATAATAGCATTTTCTTAAAAAAGTAGAACTCAAAACATAAGACTCTATTGAAAGTAATAAGTGTCTTAATTTTTCTTTTACTCATTTAAATGTTTTCTATATATATTTTTTGTATATGTAATGTGGTTTGTAAAAAAATAAAAATTTAACATTTGCAATTAAATATGGTTGAAAGAAATCAGATGGTGTAAATGATGATTCCAAAATTTTGTTTATTTGTCATGTAAAGTGTTTAATATGAAAAATGTTTGAATGAGGATATTTTTTTTTCCTTTCCTGTTAAATAGTTATAAGTAAAATTGCAATGTGAATAAAGGAAAGTTGAATTAATGTAACTAACTTTTATCTAGGAAATGAAATAAGAATACATATCTAGAAGGAAACTGAAAGAAATTCATATTGAAACTTCAAAAGAATGTTTTCTATCTGTGAAAGATGCACACTTATGAAATCTAACATTTCTTACTGAAATGTATATTTTCTTCCTTCTTATCAGGAATGCTATACAAATCATTTCATGGATGCTTTCAATGTTTCCCAACATTTTTTTTTTCCCCTTGCCATGATTCACTAAATACAACGAACTTTTTTTCCCTTGAACTACACAGGATGGAAGATTGGAATATAATATGAACTAAGAATAGAGAGTTAAAATCTTTTTATATCAAAATTAATTATATTAGAGTGTATTTTGAATGAATGAATAAAATAAATTGCACTCTTAATTAAGGCTATTAAATGTACATATACTATACATTTGTGCATCATGACTCTTCATTAATAATTCACTCACTCTAAATTATTTTTATTTGAGATCCCCTAGCTCCTCTAATTGTACAAGAGCCTTGAAGGCAACAAGTGGTTTTATGAATTGAATCACATTACATGCGATACATTATTCAGAATTTTGTTTAGATCTGGTCAGAATTTTGATATGCAGTTGAAAGCATAAGAAACAAATTGATATTATTCCAGAGTTTCAAGTGTGGCTCAAAATGAGATACTACACTTTTAAACGAGGTCTAATTTCCAGTTGAAATACAAACAATATTCTTATTTTGAGTAACATCATATTTGGTATTTAAACTCTAGAAGACCTTATTTTCGAATTTCCTTCTCTGTCTTAAGGATCAAATTCTCTGGGACATATAATCCATGGATAGAAACACTGGATTAAACTCTGTAATATTTGTATCTTATTTGATATGTATAATATTAATAAAATTGTTTCATTTTGCTTGTGTATTAATTCTCAACTAAAATAGATAATGAGGGGAAATATGCATTTTTTAATGTGATATATAAAATCACATCCATTGGATAAAAAATATAAAGATTAAATTAATTTGTTCCTTTTTAAAAGACTGGGAATATCTTATATATTTAATTTAAAAATTGTAATAAAAAGCAATAAATGGAAAACTATTAAAAATTCAGACAAATTATTGGACTTAGAGATGTTATGGTACTCTTGCAATAAAATAATTTTTGTAACATTTCTCCCTCTTCCTCCATACTGTGCTCCTTTCTTTTCCTTTTTTTTTTTTTATTATTCTAAAAGTTTATACAACATATAAGTTATAGTGTATTCAATGATTTATCCAAAGAAAATATTTCACATTTCTTTCCTGAAATTTCTCTCATTTCACGCATTTCTTTCTGTTTTTAAGATTCTGGCTTCTGACTAGTTCTTTCTGTAAGTGGTCTTGGAGAGTTGAAAATCATTTCCCAACTTACTTTAACATCAAAAATTGCACGTGGTTTTATTTAACTTGAGGCATGGGTATTCAATTGGAGTTTGATGTTTTGAGTCATTACATGTTTTGTATAATTAATTTAAGTTTTTTTTATCTTTATTCTGTCATCTGTTGTGAATTGGCTTTTTGATTTAGGAATTTAGTTGTACTTTTTAGATAGGCTTACTTCTTAAAAGATTTGCATACTCATAGCATTGCTTGAATATATTTTGGGTATATGTCTCGAAATTTATCTATTTCAATTGTTTAGTTAGAATCTTAAAGTAGAATGTTTTTGGAGTCACTTTTAATTAAAATAAATTTATATTTGTTTTGCATATTCCGTTAACGTTACAAATATTATATGGTAAAGTAATTAAATTTTACCAGATATTCGCGCAGCTATAAATTACCCCCCCCCCAAAAAAAGCTTATGCTTTTATCTTTAAAAAGAGAGGAAAATTAACCCACTGCGTTTATAAAAATTAATATTTTGATAATTTTAGAAAAAAATAATGATCTGACGCAGTATACGATCATGGCTAACTTGTAACTATGGCGGTGAACAACTTGACTAATTTATTTGAAGATGGTAGTTACACAAAATTTACTTTATAGTTAAAAATGGGGAAAAAAATTCTAAGCAAACACAAAAATGAAAAAAAAAATTCTACGTGTGTTTATTACATTTGCATTCCTCTATTGAGAATCGTTTATTCTGTACATTCTATGAAATTCAATCCCATTCATAGTTGTTTTTTCAACTCTCATTTAGAATTTCATTGAAATAACATCTTTCACAGATTTAAATCATAGAGTAAAAGGTAAATTTAACTTTCAATAAACTATGGTACTGCTGAATTCTTTTCAAAATATCTGCCACATCGCTCTTCATATAATGCATTATCCAAGCCTCGCTTTGAAGAAAGGATTCGGAACATATTTCAACTCCTGGAGATTAGTGTGGAACTCTCCCACACAGCTTTTTGGGTCCAAGAAGTAATGACAGAGCTTCTTGGCCGCCATTCTGTGGCGTCGCAATACCTGGCAGCAGAGCCCTTTGTCCGTGTCACAGTCGGAACTTGTTACGCATTCGTCATCTGAATAGAGAGAAAAAAATAATAGAATTAACGTCAAAAAAATTTTTGAAAGATAGTTTTAAGATTTCATATTTCTATAGTAATGTGATATTTTTATATAGATGTCATCGCTTTCAAACAAGCAGAAGCAACAATAGAACAGCCTGTTCTTTCTATCTCCCTCTTTTCAGAGATTCCTTCAATTCTTTACTGCTCTGTTGATTAAGCAACTCATCAGATCACTCTTATTCAGTTTAATTCGCTATTATGTCCATTGTAGATCATGTTGTTTCTTATCCCACTTGACCGACTGAAACATCTAGATCAAGTCCATGAACCCGTGCGTTTTTAAACAATGAACTGTAGCTGGACTTGAGAGCAGCTGGCTCTTATGGCAACCAATACAAGCCAAGATAACGGCAAAAGCCGCTTGGTTCACATTGCATTTCGGACAAGGAGGGTAAACTTTAAGACCATCCTCATGCCGTTGAGTTCGAGTATGTCCATTGCAACGCCTAGCACGAATAGTTTCAGCTCGCCTACTGCTTGTCCCAAGCAAAGCATCACCAGGGCAATTTCCTTCATACCATTCATATATGGGGGCCTGCCTCCAAGAGGAACTGATATCCCAAAGTCCTGTATTGCTTCCTCATCGTGGCGAGAGAGTGTTCCTGGGCGGAATGGGTGAAATACGTCGGGAGTGTCTTCTCCTGGTAGGGTCACCCAAGACGTGAAGGACATTCCAATATGCTCAGCTAAATGCATGAGGCAAAGTCAGACTTCAACCTTTGGTGCCTCATGGTCTTGGACCTCATGAAGCTGCATCTTCCACCCTTCATCATGACTCGTTTGTTTGTTTTAATTGTAGATCATAAATGTGCTCATGTCCATGAATTAAGTGTACTGGCAACTCTGGAAAATAAATCTTCAGAAACAAAAGAAGCGTGACTTATTCAAAAAGCTGCTTTATTAAACAAATGATTAAATAATAATAAAAAAAATGGTATATGTATGATACCATTCATAAAAACTGAAATTTTTGCTCTCTTTAGCAATCATAAAAAATACCCCCTTTACAAGAACTTCATATTACATGGTTGATGTGATGGTTACTGTATTATATGTCTTCCAAGCGATGAGTTACAGTCCATACAACGCCTATTTAGGCTATCAAATTATCGAGCTGATCAAGAGGAATATTACTCCACTCAGCAAGCAATATGTTTCGAAGTTCCAGGACACATGTAGGAGGTGGTTGACGAGCTGCAATTTCCTGGCCTAGCATGTCTCATGCATGCTCTATCGCAGCGGTTTTTAAGCTTTCGTTACCCACGATCCCCTCTGTGTTTGCCTCACATCGCGGGCCCCCTAGATTTTGTCCTGACTCCCAATACATGGCTGAGGGATTTAGAAGTTCTTCAAGAATCCCCTAAGGCTGCCACTGCTAATCCAGATTTTTTTTTAAAAACTTCTTTTTTTTTCGTTCAAGAAAACAGTAAACATTCATTAAAATCTTACAAAATACTAGTTTAACACTAATTGAATTTATATTTTTGATCAAAATGCATGTTCTAGTTGAGTTTTTACATTCAAAAAAATTTTGTGATCCTGTTTAGGATAATCATTTTTCCACAAGGAATTTTAGAATCTGTAAAAAAGGGAAATCTGAATATTCTCAGATTGAAGGCATTTGTGTACAATGCGTTCTTGGTGAGAACGGGCGTTGCCATGCATAAACAAAAATTCTGCGCTCATGGCACTCCTGAACAAACATACAAGTTGTTTCAAAATGATGTCCCAATAAATTTAGCCTGTCATTTTTTTCGATTTGAACATGCAGATCTGTTCTACACCCCGTATTTTCATGTAGTTCCACTTCCTGTCTCCAAAATCCAGCAGTTGGTTAGAAAACATTTGCGCTGATTGATCATCTTGCAATTCAACTCGTGTGTTTATGGTCAATCGAAGTGTTTCAACATAAAAGCGATTGTTTTAAATTTACGTTAATCTCGTAATCAAAAGTAGAGCAAGTAATGACTTGCAATGTCTGTTGGAAATTATCAGAGAGTAATAGGACAGCACCACCGAATATATATTTGCGTTGCTAATTTAAATCTTACAAAGTTCTATGTAAAGCTTCAAGTGAGTGTTTTTGAGCCATAGTATGCAGATTATAATTGAAATCCTTTGCAATACCGTAGCCATTCCACTTTTTTAAATGTTAACCAATGCGTCTGGTTTCTCAGGAATGTCTAATGGCAGCTGGAATTCTGAATGAGCAGTTTGTTCACCATTTAAAAAAGTGGCACCAATGCCTGAATGCAAATTGCAGTGGCACCCCAGTTACCAGTGCAATGTTCTGTTGCTCGTATTTTCGCAAGGCTGGGCCTGAAAGTTTAGTAGCAATAAAGAATAAAAATATGGACGTGGGACTTGAACGCAAAGCCATTTGACCTCATTCCGGCAATTAAGGGATTTTCTGAAATCTGAATCCAGATTCTCGTTCCCCATCCCGAGACGCACCTGGTGCCAACTTTTGATGTCTCTGTTTCTTTCCTTGAAAGGGGTGTCAATTCTATCGACCCACATTATCCTGCAAAGTTACGGGAGTTTCTAAAGTCCGTTTTTAGATTCGTGTTATCCACCCAGAAAAACACCGGGAGCGCACTCTGCACACTCCAAGAATCCATGGTTCACGAAAAATACGGTCGTTTTGTATTATTTGACATAGTAATGAAATTTCTCGAATTGGATTGAATATTCGGATCGGCCTTCTCAAAAGGCCCACTTTTTGCGCTTCTACGTCTGCAATTTAAACTGACACAGCCTTACTGCAGTTTTCGGTATTACCGGAACTCCTAAAATCTGATTTCAGATAATCTTTCCCAACTCCGAAACACACAAGGGATTGAATTTCGGTCCCCTAGAGCGTGAAAATTCAGCTCCTAGAGGGAAGGAAAATTCGTTGGTGGGACTCGAACGCTAAGTCATTCCACCTAATTTCGGCAATATCCTGAAAATTTATGGGAGTTCCTGAAATCTGATTGCAGATTATCGTTTCCCATCCCTATTCGCAACCGGGGACTACTTTCGGCTCCCTTGAGCCAGCAAGTTCAATCTCTGGAAAGGGGCATTAGGGTCGTCTGGCATTATCCACAAAAATGCGGGAATTTCTAATATCCGATATCGGACTCTCGTTCACCATCCCGAAAATAAGCAGAAAAGTACTTTTCCCGCTTCAAGACTTTTGAAGGAAGCTCCTGTCACGGTCCGCGTAATAGACAGTCGTCCAGAGTTATCCAGTAAAGTTACAACAATATTTCATATCGGATATCAGATTCACATTGCCTATCTCAAATTACCCCAGGGATCAAGTTTTCACACTCCAATGCGTTTAAGATAAGCCCCTGCCAGGGTTTGTCTAAAATACGGTCGTACGGCATTATCCGGCAAAGATGTGACAATTTCTCATATCGGATATCACATTCAGATTGCCCGTCTCAAAATACGCAAAGGACCAATTTTTCGCTCTGGAAGGCTTTTAAGGGTGTCTAAAATACGGTCGACCTGCATTATCCGGCAAAGTTACGGTATTATTGGGATTCAATTCGAAATTCGGAAAGCACCAGTCATTAATTTTTCATGCCCGTTGGTCAACAAAATCCGCTTCCACAGGCACACACGCATTCCGATATTTTTTTAACTTTCCCGCTTCCCGGATTCTACGCATTTCCGGCAATAAAAGAATAATGACGTCACAAATTGAGATAAAAACTATCCTATGTTTTAAGTTGGACGAAATGACACACAATATGCAAAATTCTGTTAAGATCAGTTGAGTAGTTTCGGAGTCCATCACGGACAAACATGGGAGATGTTTATATATAAAGATACTAGCTGACCCGGCCCGGCGTTGCACGGGCATTTACCAAGGGTATAACTTAATCCCCAAGTTAATTTCCTCCTTTTTTTCTGATGCCAACACTTTTGTGTGGGTGTGACGCTTGCGATGTGAGTGCAAGGCCCATGAGTGCGTATAAATGGTTTTTCTTGTTTAACAATTTCCCTTTTCTTCCCAAAATCAGGAGTTTCAATATAATTTTTCGAAATTACTTTTACTTCTTTGTTTCTTTCCTCTTCGCTTAGCCCGGCGTTGCACGGGCTTTTACCGAGTGAATAACTTAATCCCCATGGGAATTTCCTGTTTCCCTCAGGACGATAGCACTTATGTGTGTGTATGCGCGATGTGAATGATTTCTGTAACTATGTCATTAAAACTCCCTTTTTCGAAATTTGTTCTTGCGTTGGTGTGGTGTGGCAATTTAGAGAGATGGGTGAAAGTTCAGGTGTCGTCCTCGTCACTTGATCATGGTTGAAAATTTCGAGGTCCGTCGTCAAAAACCCTCGAATAGGCAAACAGTGCGAATTTATAAATCACTCACTCACATTTCAATTCTTTCGTTGCAATTTTTTGGTTCCGGAAACAAAAATGTAGCCTTTTTAAAAATAGTTGTATGTTGAAAAAAGACAGAAAAGTAGAAATGTTTCAAACTACAAAATTTCACTACTATTTTAAATCTTGAATTAAAATTGTGAGGATTTTTTGAAATGTTCGACACACGGGGAAGAAATTTCATGCAATTATCTTTATAAAAGAAGAAATTATTAATTGTTAAGTATTTTGAGTGTTTTATGAATGTTTGTTCAAAAACGTTTTTGGCTTTTTATTTTTTAAATCACTGATACTAAAAGTTTTAAAAATAATTTTTTTTAAACGCAACGATATTGATTCATTTCACAGTATAAAATAATACTATGTGATAAAAATATATTTAAGAATATTTCCTTAAATCTTTAAGAATTACAAAAAAACTATCGGTTGTGCGTTATATGAATGAATTATGCGAGAATTCCCCTTTTTACTACGCAGCGAAAGACTCAAAACAACCGCAACCTTTCCCGTCTTCCAAACAGAAAGCTAACGCAAAGTGAATGGCTTTGACGCAAATGAGAAGTTTTTTTAAAGTTTTCATTTTTTTTTTTTAGATGGGCTTAACTTTTACGATAAAGTTTTGAAATTTCACACATTATTTGTAAAAACAAAGTACTTTAAAATAAAAAATGTACAAAAAAGACTGTTTGAATTATTTCTCGCAAAAACGGTATTTTACGAAAATCACAAAAAATTTTTAAAATCCGTAATTTTTAAGTAATTTTTTAATCTTCGCACAGAAATTGGATAACATTATTCTACAAACGTAAAAAAAGTTTCGTACGATATAATTTTAATAAATGACGAAGTTATTTAATGTTGAGTTAAAATTTTGAGTAGTTTTTAAAAAAATCGTAGAAAAAAAATTTTCGGCATTTTATTTTTTAAACGACTGATTATAAAAGAAAAAAGCAGGACATTATTTAGTAAAAAATATCGTTTTAATAACACGAAAATAAATTCATACGCAACGGTTTAGAAAATTTTTTTCATAAAAACATCAGTTTTAAGTCATTTTTTTAAAAAAAATAGAAAATGTCATTATTTTGTAAAAAAATTATACCGTATCGTGGCGAAAGAAATGATCTTTCCAATTCCGTAATTATTTTTTGTCTGATTTCAGAAACAAAAATTGGATGGCTGTTTAAATAACATCGAGAGTACAGAAAACTTTCACCCTCTGTTGCTATATCTGATTCCACAGACACATGAGCATCCCTTACGGGAATCTGGCAACGTTTTTTCCGGATTCTTCACATTTCCGGCGATAAAAAAATTATTCCGTGATTAATTGAAATAAAAACCATCCTATGTTTTAAGTTGGACGAAATGACACACAGTATGCAAAATTATATTATGATCGGTTGAGTAGTTTCGGAGTCCATCACGGACAAACACTATGACACGCTTAAATTTTATATTGTTGCGAATTTCACTGTTGGGTTCAGGGATTGAATAGACGTTAATCAGGACAGCGATAAAACAGTTCTTTATTATCAGCCCAATGAAGAATACAATGTTCAGAAAGGCATAAAAACAGCCGAAGTCACAGTAATACAACACAACAGTAACACAACGCAATGTACTGATCCAGCGGGAAATAGATCAAATGCAAAGCCGTAGGCTTTCGTACTGTCTTCGGCATAAATCACGACGGAATCACCCGTAAAGTAACAGAGGCTGCCGGCACGTCTGAGCTTCAAGAAATCTGAATAACAACTCCTCATGTTGCATTTCAGTATGCCTTATATAGACACGGCGAAAGTGGTAGAACATTCCAGAAAATAGAACCGGAAGTCGTCAAATATCGCCAAATTTGGCGACACTTGGCAACAAATTTGGCGACAAAATAAGTTGCCAAAACTGTCGCCAACTAAACGATATCTCGCCAGTTTGGCGAGATACCCAAAGAGCCCCATGTTATTTACAAGGTCCCATAGCAATTGATCTTATTCACATGTTTACATGCAATAAACATTAATCCTGCACTATTTTTCAAGCAGAATAGTAATTTTGACATAATTTAACATAATAAACACATTTTAAATACCAAAATTGTAACAATATATAAAGATATATATTTATTTTGTTCATATTTTCAATCGTTAATAAAATACTTTCTATTCATCAAATGAAGTTCAAATAATTTTTTTAACTTGTAGTAAATGACACTTGATGTTAATAAAGTTTTTTAAATATTAATTCATTAATTACCGGTTAATTAATAAAATTAAATTAAGTATCGGTTTACGACGCCAACTTAGATTTTCTCCATTGTTGTAAAAATGTAACTGTTGAAACAATGACAAAAGTTGGTGTAGAAAACCGGTTTTTCAGCCAAACTAGCCAAACCGGGTGTGCAGACAAATCATGCTATTTTTTCAATTCCTACTATTAGTTCACTCTCCCTATATATATTAATATATATATATATATCTTGTTCAAATTTTCAATCGTTAATAAAATACTTTCTATTTATCCATTCAAAGTATTAATTGACATAATTTTTTTTTATATTACTTGTTTTTTTATAAATTATCCTGCCCTTTCGTTCAGACTCTATGCTAGTAGGTGTTATCGTCATTAAATAGGAGAATGTTCTTTCCACGTAGCCACCACGCCTCTCTCCATTTTCAAAAAGAGACATTTTTTTTGCTTGTTTTGAAGTGATAACTTCTTTAGATGCGTTTTGCTGGAAAGTGGACTTGAATAAAGCTTCAGGTTCGGGTGTGTAACGGTCATTGGGCCCCAGTCAGAAATCGTGCTCGGGTTGGCAACGCGCGTTAAGTTTGAACTGAAAACTTTTTAGGCACGTGTATTTTTTTTAGTAAGAATTTCACTCACCTTTTTTTCTGTGAAAGCTTATTTTCATTATTTAAATACTATTGACATGCAGCTCACTTCCACTCAACTCCAGCGAATGAAGGAGAGAAGAGCAAGCGATAAAGAAAAAAGATTATTCTTATGTAGGAGATTGTGTGAAGATAAAAAGTAACGAAACGAGATATATTTTTTTGTTTTGTAAAAAAAGCATTTAATCACAAAAATGTGCCCAAAAAATTTTAATTAATTGGCGAGAAAGTAATCAATATGTTGGTTTATATTAATGATGACAACGAAGAGATTAACAAATAAATTAAATGTAAAAAAACTTTTTTAAGAACAAGCTTTAATTTAAACGCGCTAAAAAGAATAAAATAAACTTTTCCTTAAAAATTTTTTTTCTATCAACTTATAACGTCATTACACAATTTATATGATATAAAAGCTTGTCGCAATATTTAAGTACTCATATATTTACTTAGTGTGAATTTTTAAAAACCAAAATCAGTCAGGTCAAGTTATTTATTTTACTTGTTTATCTACACAGGTAAATCTCGCGACAAGCTTTTATATCATATAAATTGTGTAATGACGTTATAAGTTGATAGTAAAAAAAGTTTTAAAGGAAAAGTTTATTTTATTCTTTTTAGCGCGTTTAAATAAAAGCTTGTTCTTAAAAAAGTTTTTTTACATTTAATTTATTTTTTACTTTTTAGTTATCGTTGGACAGGTTTCTCAGCCTGTTCAACTCATTGAACGCTGGTTCGCCATCCCTGGTTTAGCTGACTTAATTCTCGCAAAATGGGGTATTAGACTAAAAACACAATTTTTTTAAATCCGTAATTTTTAAGCAATTTTTTCAATCTTCATGCAGATTTTGGCTAACATTGTTCTACACACGAAAAAAAGGTTTAGTGAGAATATCTTCATAAATGACAAAGTTATTAAATGTTTAATTAAAATTTTGACTATTTTTGAAAAACTTAAAGAATATATTATTTATTTGAAATATTTTGAAGATAAGGGATGTATTTCTCTAACATATTAGAAGAAAATTTTAATTGTTTATTAAAAACTTCAAAAGGCATTTAAATATTTGTATTAATCAATAAAATGCTTAAGACTAAAAACGCATTTTGTAATCAAAAAAGAAAGTTTTATCAAATAATGATAATTTTTTGCTGGACATTAAATATCTTCTACGTAAGAATCTATTTTTTTTAATTGCTCAGATCATCTTTAGAAACTTGATTTTGAAAAAATCAATAATTAAATTCAAATAAAATTAACAGATTCTATTTGTAATTAAATTTAAGGACACATGTCGTAGTGTGTGTTTAGATTACTGGTGATAAAATGAGGTATATTTAAATTACTCGTAGGCTTAAAATAAGAAAATTTCTTTAAAAAATTACTTCATTTTATTGTAAAATTATTTTTTTTAATCGAAAATATATTGCATTTCTAGATAATATTTTTCTCTTATTGTTTTCCTAGCGGATTCCTTTTTGATGGGTAAGATACATTAAAAAAATGATCTTTCCTATTCTGTAATTATTTTTTGTCTGAGTTTCATAGATTAAAGTTAGATAAATTATTTAAAGAATTTCTTCAATACTCCATCTCAGTTTAACTTGGCAGCGTTGAGAAAGTTATTTAATGTACCAATCTACTTGAAAAAAAACAGCTTTACTTTTTTTGTTTTGGATTTAAATCCAAGTAAATAGATAGAAATTTGTAAAAAAAAATTGCATACATTGTAGAAATTAGATTATTCTTACGTTGTAGAAATGTAATTATTTTTTAGACAAAGTTAATTAATACTGTCAATAGCGCAACGTTATGAAATTCCAGTTTGGCTGAAAACCGATTTTCGACGCCAACTTTTGTCATTGTTGTAACAATAAAATTATTACAACAATACAGATATATCCAAGTTGGCGCCCAAAACTAGTTTAACGTTTTTAATTAATATCATTTTAATTAATTGCAATATCGGAATATAAATGGTCAAAACATGCATTGTCATCCAAACTAAACATTTATACAAAATTTCAGCTCAATGGGAGGAAGATATCAGCTTCAAAATTTGAGTTGCAAGATTCCACCCGAACAAATTACATACATACATACATACATTGTAAGTTAAATAAAAGCTTTTAATAAAAACAAAAGCATTAATTGTGAAAAAGTACTAACCCTCTCCTTTTGTTTGCTGAGAGATTTTAAGAAAATTAAATGACTCTCTCTCTCTCTCTCTCTCAAGCCCTAAGTTTTTCCTAGCCTTACGTATAGCTTTTGCTTTTATATAAATTATATAAATGGTACGTACGTATTATTGCAACGGTATTGGTGACATTAGATGAAAGGAAGCATATGATTGGCAATTCAGCGCGTATGACACTTTTGGAATCAGTTTGGGGAGTTATCTTGAACAGTGGCATTGTTGTGATTATACGTAAGTACCATACAAACATATCTGCATAAATAAAACGTAATGTTTTTTATATATGTCTGTATGTCTCATTCCTTCCTAAGCCGTTAATGCGATTGCGATGAAACTTTGGGGAATGGTTGGAGGCATGCCCGTGAAGGTTTCTAAGTTAGTAAAACTATGATCCGATAGATGCCCAAGTGGTGTTGTGGGGGATTAAGGTGCGTTATAGATAATTATTTCCATTTTTAAATTATTGGACGTACAGTCTTAAAATTTAACAACAAGTTTTCTTTCATAGAGTAGAGATCCGGTACAAAATGGGTATTATGAAGATATTCCGAAGAAATATAAATATTCCGTTTTTTAAATATTAGACCAACGAATTTGAAATTTGATAGGCCGATTCCTTTTATGGAATAGAGTTCTTCCAAGGAAAGAGTTTTGCGAAAATCAACCACCAAAGAATGATGCGAGGGCTTATTGGCGTTGAGAATAAATATTCCTGTTTTTGAACTATTAGACCTACAAACTTGAAATTTGGTAAGCATGTTCCTTTCATAGAGAACAGATTCATTACAAAATTGATTTTGTGAAAAGTGACCCCCAAGGGGCATTGCAAAGGTTTAGGGGGGTTATAGATAAATATATTGCAACGTCGGCGGCTCATTGACAGAACTCATGCTTCTCTATACATGTCAAGATTGACATATGGAGGGTCAGTTGGCCTCCTGTGACATTGTGTGTCTATAAAGGCACAGGTGGCTCACCCTTTACGCCGGAGGCATAACACATACTAACTGTTTGAGAGAATGGCTTTGAAGTCATTACCCTTTCATTTGCTTCATGACTTACGAATGCCTGTGAGTCCGAACACACAATAGACAAGACATAGTCCTTTTGTGTGCCCCCTTGACGGAGTCAATCTGAATAGGTAGTTCTGGCGCCAAGGAGTGACGCAGAAGTAATCTTCAGCGGAAAAATATTACCGAGACGAATTATGGTCCAGATGTTGGAAAAGACTTTGTCGCGGGAGAGATCGAGAAGAGCTGAGCCATTGTTTGATTGGAACCAGTGGTGTGCTAATGAAGTTCGAGGAGCTGTGTGCAAAATTTGGGGCCTGCCAATGAGAAGTAGCGAGGAGCGTGTAGGTGAACCATCCCTGGAGTTTAAAAGGGTCGATTCGGAAGAAAACAGAAAGACTCCCTGTTCCTGTTTCCTGATCAAGCTGAACTAAAAAAAATTGTGGAGCAAGTTCCCGTATTAAAAATATACGGGGTACTCCAATTCCGGATGGCGATGCCCTTCGACTGAAAGAGACGACGTGGCACGGCGCAATGGCTTGGCGGCCCTGAAAATACTTTGGCACGGGACTTTAGTTTTTTTCTTCCCAGTGAGAAATGGAATTATTGAGGTGTAGCTTGTGATGCTACAACTTAAATTTAGATAATATTTACGTATACTAGAAATAAAAATTATTTTTAATGAATAGCTGTGTGACTGTATTCGCTACCCTGTCACGATGCCACAATGTTCTCGTTTTTGGACTATTAGACCTACAGACTTGAAATTTGGCAGGCATGTTCCTTTCATGGAGTAAAGATCCGTTAATGAATGGCTTTTTTTGCGAAAACCTACAACCAAGGGTGGTTGCAAGGACTAAAGGGCGTTACAGAAAAATATTCCCGTTTTTTAACTAAAAAACTTATAGACTTGAAGTTTGGCTGGCATGTTCCTTTAAGGAGTAGAAACCCGCTTCAAAAGAGGCTTTTACGAAAATTGAACTCCAAGTGTTTGCGAGGGGTAAAAAAAATGTTATAAATGAAAGAGAATTCATTTTTTTTTTTTTTTACTTTTAAATCTAGATTTCATATTTTGGTGGCATGTTTCTTTCATGAAGTAGATATCCTCTAAAAGAGGGGTTTGTGAAAATTGACATCCAAGAGGTTTGCGAGGGCGTTTTATATATAAAAAAATTATTTTAATAAGAGCTGCTTACCTAACTCCCGTATGCTAAAATGTCGTAAATGAAAACGTAGTACATCCGGATAATTAGATTTTCTTGCCCAGAATAAATTAGTTTTCACTTCTATCGCGTGGTCCTAAGCACACACACGCATTTTTTTTTAATTACTGAAACTTAGGCAAAATCAGTGTAAAAGCCTAATGAAATTGTTAATTTGATTGAAGAAGTTGCCGATCTTGCTAGGCAACTTAGAAGTGGAGACAACCGTTCAATAATTTCTAGATTCCCATAATTAGGAGTTTACAATGGATGAGCTCATAGAAATGAATGAGTAAGAGCAAGACGTCGAAGAATTCTAGACCCAATTCAATCAGAAGATTGAATGAAGGTTGGCTTCAGTTTAAATAAAAAGAAGTTTACAGATTTTGAGCGTACTCTTTTCAACAAAACAAGGAATAAAAAATTAAGTCAATTCCTACTTGGTTAATAAAGAAAAATTTTACTTTAGCTACTTTTTATTAAATAGTTACAATTAATGTAAATGTGTATATACATATGGCAGAATCAAAATATTAAGTGGCAAAATAGAAAATGAATCTCCTTGCAATTTTCCATTTTCCTTTTTATACAGGGTGTTGGACTATAATTTTTGTTTGTTACTATTATTTATATATATATAGCTTTCAATTCTTTTTTTTCTTCTTTTTTTTTCTAATTTTTAAAGCTGATGGTGGTCTATAATTTTTCATTCTATACATCTCTTGTAATAGTTAAGACATTGCAGGTTAAAAATGTGATAGAATGGGCCCAAGTTTATTCCATCGAAAACTGAAGGTAACGGTGTATTTTGGCTTGAGGTTAGAGAGACAGATGCTGAGATTAGTTGTTTTGTCTAATTGGATTGCAATGAATTGCTGAAGAGATACGATCCGTGGTCTTACGAGGTAATTATCAATGTATACTGTCGCCATCTATTGTCTCCATTCGGAACATATTTAATTTTTTCTCCCATATAAAACTAAATTTATTTGATTTAATTAATGAATTAATATTTGAAAAACTGTATTAATATCAAGCGTCATACCCTCCAAATTTGAAAACATGTATTTGTGAACTTGAGTGAATGAAAAAAAAAATGTATTTTATTAACAGTTGTGAAAATCTGAATGAAATATATAGAAAGTGTGAGCTAACAGTAGGAATTGGAAAAAGGTGTATTTCCAAACATTCATTGCAAATGAGAGGAAGATCGCATGTGCAAAAGAATTTAAGAAAACATTAAGGTGCTCTTGCATTTGATATGATTATAGACAAATTGAGAAAAGAGGCTTAGTTCGACGAGTGTTATACGAGCGTTTGGACTTAAATTGTTGTATTACCAGCTTGGAAGGTTTCTAAAAGACAGAGAAATCTCTGATGGTGATGGATGCAGGTAAAACACGACAAATAAAGACTGATATATCGTTATGCAAGCGAAAAGAGATTGTAACTATACTCTGTTTCACCTCAAGTTGGCAGCATTAGGAAGGGTACGATGACCGAATCACAGCCGCTGCCGGGTTACTCTAGGAGCAGAGTGTGGACTAAACGAATAAATATCACCATATTTGGCGAGTGGGGAAAATATGCTTGTGGAAAACATTTTTCATTAAAATTGTAGGAGCTGTTTTTTTTTAAAATAGTATATGCTACTTTTTTAATGGAGAAATTTAATTGCTTACGTTTCAATATGTTTAGAAATATTGATGAATAAACTAGCAAAACTTTTCTCGAACAAAATCTCAATAGTTCTTAACATATTGAAGGCAATGTTTTTTTAATGAAAAAATACCGTTAAATTGTAATTCGTGCTTTCATTAACTTGATTTTTTAAGTGACTTAGGGGACTTTCAAAATAAATGGCTCATTTTTCTTTAATTTTTATTTATTACATCCGTTTATAAAATACAAATTTTTATCTTGTTTTTTAACAATTAATCGCCTTTTCTCGGTTATTACTATTTTAAATCCGTTTGTAATAATTATTCACATCCATGTATAAATGCCGTTTATGTATGTTAACTTAAAATATACAGAAGCACAAATTTCAGCAACATCATTTACTTCCTTCAGAAATTTGGTTAATGTAGGAATCTCATTTTTTCGAAACAAGCCATGAATTTTTCGCCGAATGCGTGCAATGTGAAGTCGTCATATTTCACCAGCCTATTACGCTTGCCTACGATACCGGGCCGTTTTTTACCAGGAGAACTTACAGCACTTAAAGCCTTCTTTTCATTCTTCATACGGAAAACAGTTCTTTTCGAAACGCCAATCAGTTCAGAAACCTTTTTCACGATTTTTCTGATGGATTCTTGCGGGTTTTCTTCTCGAAGTCAATATGTTTTTCCGAGCTCCGCTTCGGATAGATTTTCCTCGCTTCGATGGTGTATACAGCGAGGTTGGTGACATTTCTATCTCAGACATGTTCAAAATGTAAAAAAAAAAAAAAAAAAAAAAAAAAAAAAAACAAGAACAAAGATAGTTGTACGAAATATCAAAATAGTACGTATGAACGATAGCAAAGACGCAATGGGAATGGCGTTGATTTGGCGGGAATGCTTAGGTAACTCCGCCAAGGATGTAATCTTGAAAACCGGTTTTTAGCCAAGTGAAGTTTCATCAAATTGTTGTTTTTTAACTGTATTCGTTCACAGGTATTAAGGAATAAATGCTTTTAAGATGTGATTAACTTAAAATATATCCTTAAAATCACAATTTCGATAATACACGATACTTTTTAACAATTTACTATGCATTTGCTTTCATTTAAATTCCAAAACAAGTTGGAACTACTTTTCAAGCGGATTGTTACATTTCCTACCCTTCCTAATGCTGCCAATTTGAGGTGAAACAGAGTATAGACATCTGCCAACATTGCTCTGAAGTAATGCGCAGCGATGAAGTAACTGATTTCCGGGATTAGTGCCTTCATAAAAGTGACCTGTTCACTTGACGCTGCAAAACATTGAAAGCAGTCCAGTGATGTTGTGACGGGTGCTTACGCGTTTCACTAACCTTCTCTCAAATCCTTAAAGATTGTATTTATTTTAACCAATCCCCGCCGAGAGCCAAAGGTGTGACTTATGCAAACAAGATAGTTTCGGGTTTAGCGAGTTCGAAAAAGATATAAAAGGGAGAAATGAAATGAAGAGATAGAGGATAACTACGAGGTTGATTAAGAAGGTGATTCTGAGAGATTAGTTTAACTAGTGGAAGTATATTCGCCTGAGGAAGGCTATTGAAAAAGGTTCATTAATTCGGTTCGGGACGGAACTGAAGATATCAAGGATTGAAGCCGCTCCTTAGAACAAACCAGTATTTGAGAAACCTGCCTTAAAAAGGTATCAGGTCAGTTATTTTCATAAATTAGATATAAATGCGTAGTTTGATTGTATGCGTTATTCTCCGTGGTTTCAGTTAGTATTCCGTCGTTCATAATTGTATTCTTATCGCACTCCACTGTAATTTGTTGTTCTTAAAGTTTGATTAATATTTGTGTGTTTCTCTATTAAGAAAGATTAATAAATAATATTGATTTATTAATTAAGTAGTCGTTAATCATGAATCCAACATACCCAAATTTAGATAATATGCAAAGGGGAGTTAATAATCATAGGGGTAGTGAGAGACTGCGACAATGTTACCATTTATAGCCATGAAACGCAAAAATTGGATCTCACCAATGGATTTTTCCATGTGGATGAAAGTTGTTTCAATCTGGGAAACTATACTCTCTCGGTGCCATTTGATATCAAAGGAGAGAAGGACGCGCTTTCATCCCATTAATAATAGAGAAAGAGACAATCGGATTGGTTTTCGTGAACTGGTGTAGAGAGGACGGACAGAGATTCATAAATTCGACAGAGGTTCGCTGACCGGAAAAATCATCCATTTCTTCCTTTACGTGCGTCTCTTCCGAGGTGTCATTGATCCAGAAATTTTTTTATGGATGATAATGCAAAGTTACATTGTGACAGCTCAATACACGATTTTCCCTAATAGTCCTCTTGGGGATTTTTTGGTCCTTAATAATTATTTTATGAGAAAGCTTCATCCGAAGAAAAGAACGGGAACATGCAAATTATGACTGCTATATATTGTCGAGGTTTAAAGGGTAGAAGGAGATATAGGATTGACTGCTAGTGAAGCAGTGATTAATCAAATTGGATGTGAGGCGCTGATATTTAGTAATTGATAATTGTATTACTTAAGGTGACGATCTGTCCCTTGAGATTGAATCTAGATTAGATAGCTAAGAAGTCAGAACTATTGAATTAAGTAAGTGAATTAAACCTTAAAGTAATATGTATATGTAAAAGCATTGTTGCAGGTAAAAGAATCACTATAACAACCAAATTTTTTTGTATCACTGTTGGGGTTTATTTCTCTTAAATATTTAAAATATTTATATAGCTCAAATGTTTATGTAACCATTTAGGAAAAATATAGCAAAAAATTTATTTGTTTAATAACTTAAGAAAACTTATTTAATAACTTAAATTTCTTTATTTATATAATAACTCTTTTTTTTTTAAAAAAAAAAAGTTGGTATAAACACATGTTAAAGCAGACAGAAATTTACAACATTTTCTTCATCATTTGATCTATATTTGAAAAAGATTCAATGAAACAGAGTTTTTCCATTTTTGAGAAGATCTTTTTGACTAATATTATTTAACAGAAGCTTCAAAAATTATTATAACCCTAACTCAATTTGTGCATATAAGAAAATTACTGTGTGTGCTTCACTATAATTTTTATTATTTCAAAGCAAAAAAATATCGCTCTTTGAACTGCAAGAGACAAATTTTGTTCTCTGTTAAATCTTGCATTTTATTCTTTAAATTGATCCTCGGGCTTTTCAATAAATTGCTTAGACTTTGTATTTGTGTCTATATTGTAACTTAATAATTCTAAGTAGACAAATACTGATTCCGAAATCCTACTGATATTCAATTTCTATCCGATGTGGAAATAACTATCGAGTCTATAAATCAGAAAAATAATTAAAGTACAAAAATAAATAAAACAAAAAAGGAAAAACAGATCAAATAAATTTTTATTGTCTTTCTTGACAAATCTTTCGTTTTTAATAGCTTAGTTTCAGAAAAAATTAAAAGCTGCGTAAGAACAAAAAAATCGTTTGGTGATATGATTTTCAAAATATTGCCCCACACTGATTTGCATTCAGGTTACAACTTTATTTGATGGTTTGTTCTGCAGAAGTTCTGTCATCCAAGCAATCAGAATTAAGCAGAAAATAATTTTATGTACTCAGAATTCCTGATAGCAAAAATGCTACTTTCAATGCCCTTTTTTTCACCGGCTGTTCTTAATTTAATCAATTTTTTAAAAAAAATTTAAATATCGTTCACTTCTGTTTATCCTAGTCTGGGCTGCCGCACAGGATCTAATAGCGTAGAATCCCCTAATACAGCATCACGTGACAGAGGACCTATGCATGACTTGAGGTTTAAAAGTGGAAGACAGGTAGGAGGAAAAAAAGATAATGAACTGGATTTCATGCAACAAAATCCCTTGTTATTCTCACATTCCATGCTGGCAGTGCAAGAGTGTCCTGTTAAACAACAGTAACAAAATCATTCATATAATAAACAAATAAATCGAAAAACAAGAAAATATTTAAAATAAACAGGAATGTAAATAAAATTTTAATAAAGCATAAAACTATAGTAAAACTTTATATAAAACACAAACAATTAATAAATAAATTATAATTAAAGAATAACTTAAAATAATAAATAAAAGAAATGAAAAAATAAATAACATTGGTGAAATGAAAGAACAAAGTACACAGAAGTCGTCAAAAATGAATAAATTTCAATCAATCAAACACTATTTGTCTAAACTAACAGCAGAAAAATTGACGAGAACTAATTAAAGACAGATAAAACGTAAGGATTTTTGAAAATTACATTTCATTTCTTAAAGTGATACAATAATTTTATGAAAATTGTACAGACTTTGATTTATTATGTGGTCGCTCTAAGAAAATATCAGTAGTCAAGAAATTTTGCTGTTTTTAAATAAATTTTTAAAACTTATTATTTATATGATGGAGTCAGTTAATCATCATTAAATTTTCCCAAAACTGAGCAAAGAGAAAAAATTCTCTACTCTTTGATCTTTTCGAGGACATTGCCAAAAACTAGCAAAAATACCAGAAATTGGGGAAAAAATCCGTTGGTAATTATTAATATTTGAAGTTTTTCATGTTATTGAATAAGTTGTGAAAAAGGAATAGATTTTATTCAAAGGGAACCATATGTATATTGCGCAATACAAAAGTCGTTTCTCCTAGAAAGAATTATCTGAGTAGGGCCAAATATGCAATTTTGGCTTCCAACTGATGACTGATTAGTTGCAGTTCCTGCATATCGCAACGGAGCATGCAGGTTTTGCATTACACAAAGAAAATTCCTATGTTCAGCCATAATCTCTATGTAAATGTGATTTCGTCGATCATTTATTGCGTACATCAATGATCGGCAAAACGCAGCTCACGGTGGCTATGTTTTTGTATTATTAAAAATAAATATGTTTACTGAAAATTATTATTTCTATTTCACCTTTTTCCTTTATAATTATTTATCGAAACACATTTTTCGGTTGTTTACATATACATTTAGCTATTTTAAGACAGTGATTTCTATATTAATTTATTTTCCATTAACAAAGTTTATCGAGAATCGGTGAAAATATAAGGATTATTTCAAAAACAGGAAAACAATTTATTGGTAAAAATGCCGTCATAGGAAGATCTCAAAGTGATTTCGAACAATGCTTATTCATTTGCATATATGAGTTGGGGAGCACTTGTGAATGGGCAAAACATGCACTTAAAACCCATCAGAAACGGGGCGGGGGGGGGGGACATTGCGTATTGCATGACATGATTAATGAATTATAAAAAAAATCACATTTTTCATTTAGTAAGAACAATGAAATAGATTTTAATTATTAGAATAAGAATGAGATTCCATAATAAAGCAATTACAGTAACATTGGCAGGGGATGTTCTCATGAAACTTGAAAATTCTTAACGATACAGTATTTTGATAATGATTCTTCTAGAATTGGGTTTCAAAAATAAAAATATCTTCGATAGTTCTTAGCTTTTGAAGAGATAAAAAATGTTATTTTGTAGAAACTTTTTTAAATATTATAAAATATATTACCTAGAATACGACAGCTACCGGAGCTTCCTTCTCCTTCCCTGTGTTCGCATATGCATATAATGGCTTTTTGACATATTAGCTGGCCATTAAAATTGCAACATCGTGAACCAAACAAAAATATATTTATTGTACACAAAAAGTGTAGCATGAAGACCACATGATTAAATTTGCAAGTAGTTTCGGGTTTACCGGGGGCAAAATTAGTAGAAACAACTGCCCCCCTGGGCAGTAAATCGGTCCTTATTGGTTAGGCATGGAATCGAATTGGGATTGGATGGCATATATGGGCAAACAATCCCATGCTGCTTCAAGTCTGTACCATATTTCCTCAACTATATTAGCTGGTGAGGGGTGACGGGGCAGTCTCTCATCCCCCCATGACCAGATGTTTTCAAAGGGTGACAGATCTGGAAACCGTACTAACCAGGCCAACAAACGATACCTGTGTATAGAGTAATACCCTGTGTATAGACAAGATATTTTTAATGTTCATGAAGTTCCACAACACAAGGAGACACACACACAAACAAAAAAATACATAATGTAGGAACTAGACATAAAAGGAGAGAAAGGCTTTCCCTGACTCCACGTGTATCCATGGCTCGGGGACCAACCGGCGGCTCAAGAACTCTGGAAAAAAAAACGTTCTCCTTTCCCCCAAGAACAAGTAGCGCCACCTGGCTGTCGTTATTTGTCAAGGGAAGGCAGAGTTTAAATGTAACTGTTACATTCTCCCCCTAAACCGCCGAAGACCGTCTCGGCGAGGTGGTGTACTAACAGACAATATGGCATTCTCTCCAGCAGTTCCTCTAGGAATCAATGGTTGTTTGCGAGGGCTTCCTCTTCTCCTCAGAGGTACTACAGGAGAATGGGTCTGTGTGACATTCAGAAAAGGTGTTAAAGCTGATGCATGATAGACACCTAAAGGTTCGTCAGGTTTGTCACAACTAGCTACTACAAATGTGGTGGAGGATCTCTGGGATAGCACAATGTAAGGCCCGTCTCTCCTGGGCATCAGTTTGGCACTCCTGTTTTGACTCGCTTTGCTTAATGGGTGCAGTTGTACCCATACTAGATCATTAACTTTATAGTCAGGACTTGGTCTACGTGATTTGTCAGCAGATGTTTTTTGACGATTATGACTCATCTCAATATTTTCTTTAATTTGTGACATATATCCTTCAAAGCGTTTTAAATAGGGTGTAAATTCAGGTACAAAATTATCGTTATGTATGACAGATCGTAGATCAGTATTTACTTGGTCTAAAGTTCGTAATTCTCTGGCGAAGGTTAGGTATGCTGCCGTGTGATCTGTGGACTCACATTTTGCAGTATTCAATGCGAACCTAATAGCTGGTAGCTTTTCAATCCATAATGTATGGTTGTTACCTACCATCATTGCCAAGCGAGGTTTCAAGTCCCTATTTTTTCTTTCTACTGGATTTGCCTGTGGGTGATATACGGGAATGAGACTTTGATTGATATCCAAGACATAACATAACTGCTGCATTACCGCACTTACAAATTGAGTCCCATTGTCACATAGTCGACGGGGCACGCCGTACCTTAGGAAGACTTCATTTAGAAGTGTTATAGCACATTCTTTAGCAGTAGCTTGCTTTAATGGAAATAATTCTACACATTTTGTGGTGTAATCTTCCACTATGAATATCCACTTCATTCCTTCTCTCGTCTCTGGTAAAGGACCAAAAAGATCAATAGCTATGCTCTCGAATCGTTGAGCTGGAACAGGGGTCTGCAGAAGACCAGCAGGTTTCTGGTTTGTGGCTTTATATCTAATGCACTCTGAACAGCTCTTCACATAATCGGCAATAAATTTCCTCATACCAGTCCAATAATAATTTGAAGAAATTCTAGAAAAGGTACCATCAGCTCCATAATGTCCAGCGGTGGGAGCATCGTGGTGCAATTTTAATATCTTCTCTCTCTCGTGAGTAGGGACAACTAATTGAGCTTCATCGACTTCAACATGAGGTGAGTACCGATATAGTACTCCCTGATTCATCACGTACCCTCTCCCAGTCCAATTGGCAAAGTCAACTCCCTTGTTGTGGTTTTCAAAGCAATTAATTATCTTTTCTAACTCAGGATCCTTCAATTGTTCTGTTCTTAGTTCATTAGCTGTTCTTGTCGGGAAATCAATAATTATAGTTTTTAATTCACAAATTTCTTCGTCCTTAGACGCTGGCCTAGAAAGCATATCTGCAATAACATTGCATCTTCCGGGAAAATAATCAATCTTCAGATTGTAAGATTGTATTTGAAGTGCCCAACGGGCTAATCTTCCGGTTGGAGATGTTAAGCTCATCAGCCACTTTAATGGTTGGTGGTCGGATGCCACTGTAATTTCTGCACCTTCAATATACCCTCTAAATTTGTTAAGGGCCCAGACTACAGCCAAGGCTTCTCGTTCTGTTGTCGAGTAATTCTTCTCAGCAGAGCTTAAGAGTCTACTGGCATATTCTATTGGTTGTTCATTGGCGGGACTTTCTCCTTGTAGCAGAACTGCACCTAGGGCGTAACTACTTGCATCCGTCCGGATGATAAAAGGCTTTTTAGGATCAACTTGCTTCAGTATTGGCGGGGTTATTAAACATTGCTTGAGGGTCTGGAATGCTTGTTGCTCAATTTCCCTCCATTTCCAAGCAGTACTTTTCTTTGTCAAGTTGCTAAGGGGTCTAGCAATATCTGAAAAATTCGGGATGAATTTTCTATACCATGAGCAGGTCTGTAAAAATGACTGTAGCTGCTTTAGATTTCTCGGAGAAGGAATGTTTTGTATCGCTGCAGTTTTATCTTGATCCACCTCTATTCCCTTAGGAGTTATCCATAATCCAAGGTATTTTACACGAGAGCAAACAAACTTACATTTTTCTCTGTTAGCACATAATTTAAATTTTTTAAGTCTGTCGAAGACCCTT
Source organism: Trichonephila clavata (assembly GCA_019973975.1). Classification (NCBI taxonomy): domain Eukaryota; kingdom Metazoa; phylum Arthropoda; class Arachnida; order Araneae; family Nephilidae; genus Trichonephila; species Trichonephila clavata. The sequence goes on along the minus strand of BMAO01035399.1, from coordinate 81,908 downwards.
CTTAAGTCCTCAATGTGTTGTTCAAACGTTTCAGACAACACAACGATATCGTCTAAATACACCAGAATATTTACATTTGGCAATCCATTACGAAATTGGTCCATAAGACGCTGAAAGGTCGCTGGGGCATTGCGAAGTCCAAAGGGCATTCTTTTGTACCTAAATGTACCAAAAGAGCAAGCGAATGCAGTCTTGTCCTGGTCCGCTGGATTAACCTCTACTTGATGATAACCGGATTTTAAGTCAAGGGTAGACATAAAAGCAGAAGATTTTGCATCATGTAAAAGAGCATCCATAAGGGACAGGGGATATTTGTCAGGTATAGTAATCGCATTTAATTTACGATAATCTATGCACAACCTAACAGATCCATTAGACTTGGGCACTAAAACCACTGGAGCTGCGTATGGGGACTCGCATTCTTCTATAATATTATTAGCCAAAAGTTTATCAATTTCTTTCCTTAAGAGTTCTTTTCTGTTTGGAGATAATCTATAAGGTGCAGTTGAAACTGGTGGGTGGTCACCTGTGTTTATAAAGTGTTTCACGAATGGAGTTGGTTCTCCCCCGGGTCTGAAAACATCTTTACTTTCATTAAGTAGCACCATCAAATAATTTCTTTCTTCTACATTCAGGGCCTGTCCTTCTTCTTCTCGTAAATGGAGATATTCAATCTCAGTTTCATCAACAGGTTTGATTTGTAATGGAACATCACTAAGAATTGAATTTGCGGGACAGGAACTACTATTTATTTTGGCAGTGCTGTCGTCTACAGGCAAAGGAACATCTTTTGAGAAAGGTATCTTGAAGCTTGGTTTGTTATCAAAATACCAAAAATTATTACGCATGTCCATTACGATTCCTGATGTCCTTAAAAAGTCAACACCTAGAAGGGTGCGGTTACCCTTTGCATTTGGCAAAAAAATTAAATCGGCTTGGAAAGTTCGTCCACCTATGGTGATTGGCACTTTAGCTTTTTTAACAAGGGATGTGGATTGCTGACCATCAGCTAAATACATAGAAAGGTGAAACTCTGTGAATTTTTGTCCACGATTTTTTAAAAAGTTAAACATTAATTCTCCCCCAACTGACTGGCTGGCTCCTGTATCAGCACAAACTGTGCCTGTAGCTTCATAAACTTGAATGTCAAGTAGAACTACTGGAGTGGTAAGACAAGTGCACATCTGTATGGCATTGACAGAGGCAGTCTCTTTTTTTGTAAGCATTTTGGACATTTTGATTTAATAAATCCAGGGTTGCCACAACCATAACAAGAAATAGGTGGGTGACAACCAGTGTTAATATTTCGTGCTGGCATGTAGCTAGAGTTAACAGGAGTACTGTTGTGGTTACCGGAAACATTCTTTTCAACTTTGAATAAATTAGGCTTTCTAAACTCCGGATTGCCCGTGTTTCTAGGAAACCGAGGTTTATTTAACTCTGGTGGTTTGGGGAGTTTTGTTAGTTTTTGAGAAGGAAGTTTAACATTTTCATACGAGTCCAGCTTTTCAGCTAACACGACTGGATCATTAAGTTTTTCCCAACTGTCAAGGAAATGATTCTTATACTCGGGAGGACATTTTTTTAAATTTGATCTGCAATGATGAGATCTTTCAACGAGTCAAAAGAGTTGACTTCTAATTCCTTTAGCCAACCTTCAAAGAAGGTTCTGAGCTCAAAAAAGAAATCTTTCCATGTGGAATGATCCTGTTTCTGATGTCTACTGAATAGAACTCTGAAACGGTCAGCTGTCAGTTTGAACCTTTGTAATAAAATATTGCGAATGTGGGCATAATTTTTAAACATCTCTTCTGGTTCTCTTGCAATTAATCTGCCAATATCACTTGGAAGGACTCCAATTAAGTGTGATACCCAAAAATCCGCAGGTACATTTAAAAGCTTCATTTGTCTTTCAAACACTGTTAAGAACAATGACATGTCATCTTTATCAGGAATAAATGTGGGTAATACTGTTTTCAGGTCGAGCCTCATGGGGCTAGAATCCATTTGAGGGGCATTACCTAAGGACGGTAGAGGATTTTTTGCTTGTAATTTAAGCTTTTCAAGCTCAAATGCTGTCTGCTCAGCTAGACACTTGTCTTCCCGTTCTATTTTCTTTATGGCTTCATCTTCAAGCGCTTTACGTTCATCAACAATGTTATCCAGCATTTCTTTCACAAACTGCTCATTATCCTTAAAGAATGAGCATGAAGTGATTTTCTCACGCAAATCGATGATTTTATCATCTGAAGTTACATCAACTCGTAGCTCAATTCCTAAATTATAGAGGTCTATCTTTTTTCCCTTTGAGAGGAAAGCCATATTTATCTCTTAAATAAAACTAAATTCAAATTTTTTATGTATACTGGAAGTTGTAAATTAAGTTAGTTATCCCAATAAGCAATTATTACATATTAGCTACTCATTAACAACTGCCTTCCCTGTAGGGAAGAAACATAAATAAGAGAAACATTTCATAACATATAAAAAGATCCCGTGAAAATCTAAATAAATTTCCACAAACTCAGCTGTGTATCAAAATATAAAGTTAATTATGAGACACAATAGCACATTGAAAAAACTGTCACTACATGTTATGCTATGCTAAAAGTATATACTTATTACATGAAAAAAATTTAAATGCTAAATATACCACACTGTGAATCTTAATTAGGAATATGAAATTCTCAAAGTACCTAATATATATACACTTTAAATAATGACAATTGTAAATCCCCTTATTTGATTGTGAAAATCCTTATAATGATCATTCATTTATATCCAAAATATACCATAATACCTTCAAACACTTAAAATATGCTTATTATTCTATCAGCAACAACAAAAATAATAAAATAAAAAAAATCAATAGAACTCAGTCATAAAGAACATTTTGCAAACAACCTTGAACTGTCTACTCCCTATTTTATTTATTTGCCTATTCAGCATATCACATTCTCTGGATGAATCATAGTTTAAACTAACACAAGCACAGAAAAAGGAAGTGGATACTCATATACTTTTCTTTTTAATATTTGAACTTTTTTTTTAAAAAAAAAATTATTCTACTTCGGATAATTATAACCAAGAATTTCATCGTTTACTCAATATAGCAATTGTTTGTAGCAAATTATTATATAGCAATTATTTTAAAACACACATATATTTATGAATATTGTTAAACAAGTTGCTTCTGTTTGAAAGCAGAAATGATCTTTCACAGTTTAAATTTCAAGGTATTTTAAACAGCAGATTGAAATAAGAATAAACAAGAATATTAAATTATTTGAAACAAAATATGTATATTAATATTTTAAGAAACATGCACAATCACATTCTTCAATATTATTTACAAAAGATTTGTTGCAGCTACTCACAGATTTAATTTTTCGTTTTCTTCAACCACACAATCTCTGGAAGAGATTTTTCTTTAAAAGAACAGATTATATATATATATATATATATATATGTTGCAAGCACCATTCGCGCATTTAAATGACATAAGATGAATTCACATAAGATATTTTCACTTTTTACTCAACACACTATCGATGATTTTTTCCTCTGGCACACACATAACACTTTCGCTTTGGGTTTTCCAATAAAATCGTGCACTTTCACATTTAGTGTCAGGGCAACACATACATAACACTTTCACTTTGGGTTTTCCAATAAAATCGTGCACTTTCACATTTAGTGTCAGGGCGACACACACATAACACATTATACACGTGGTTACTTGTCGAAGGAAAGCAAAATGCCGGTAAAAGAAAACACGTTGGGCAGCCATTGTAATGCTCCCATGTTGTGAAATACTAAGTAAGGCAGCCTTTGATGGTTACAGGAACAAGATATTTTTAATGTTCATGAAGTTCCACAACACAAGGAGACACACACACAAACAAAAAAATACATAATGTAGGAACTAGACATAAAAGGAGGGAAAGGCTTTCCCTGACTCCACGTGTATCCATGGCTCGGGGACCAACCGGCGGCTCAAGAACTCTGGGGAAAAAAACGTTCTCCTTTCCCCCAAGAACAAGTAGCGCCACCTGGCTGTCGTTATTTGTCAAGGGAAGGCAGAGTTTAAATGTAACTGTTACAAAGTAGCAATTTGTGTTCAAATTACAGTCGATCTGAACTAGAGATGTTAGTGTTGTAGACCTAATGGCTGCCCAAAATATCACACCTCGTGTAGGGCCTTTATATAAGCTGTTGACGTGTTTTCTTCTCGCAGCCATCAGACATGTATAGAGCCAGCAGAATACTGCACTCAGTACCGTAATTCGTTGAAAAGATAATATTGTGCGACTCCTGTATCCAGCTTTGTCATTCTGTGCTCCAGAATCGTCGTCTTTCTCTGTGCTGCATTGTCAAGGGAAGCCGAATTAATGGTGCCCGTACTAACAGTCCACGCTGCCGCAAACGTCGTCGCACCGTACGATGAGATACTGGGCGTTTTGAAATCATCCCTATTTCCTGACTAATGGTCCCTAATGTGGTTGTATGATTTTACAAAGCTGATCTCAGAATATATCTGTCCTCTTGGATGCTAGTTATTTGAGATTCTGCATGCTGCTCTCAGTATGACCTTCAGTCATCCATTGGTTTTATATTCGCATGGCAGGGATTGGATTTCAACCAGTGTGGACGGGCGATATTCCGAAACAATAATGCATACTCTCCATAGGCAAAAATCCTGCCTCTATCGAATTCCGACTGACTGAATGCTGGTGAGCATTTCCTCTTATTCAAGGAATAACACGATATTCTGAGCAAACTACGATCTTATAAAGCGCTTCGCGAATGAGAAATCCATTACAAAACTTGTTTGATGCATTGCTTCAGAAGTCGTTTCTCTTTCATGCGTCATCTAACTTTTCGGAAGTACTAATCATTTGCATATCCCTACCTCGTCTTCCTTTTCATGTGATTTTGACATTCGTCAGATCATTCCTTCCTGGTGTTGCAATTTTAATGGCCAGCATTGTATTATGACCAATTTTTTAACATGAAATATGACCATCTTTCAACCTCAAAATCGAGACTATTGTTGTTTCGGCCCTCGTGGCATGGTACATTATCTAATTGGTAAACAACAGCCACCATGAGCATTGATGCACCTCTGGGTGCAAGAGATGTAATTGGTCTGCAATGAAGCTAACACAGCTCTTTGACATCAGGGATTGTTCTAAATAGGGATGACAAATCCTAAAGTGACGCTTGAAAACATCCCCACAGCATAGCCCTGCCGCTACCGTTTTGTTTCCGACCCACTGTGCCAACTGGTGCTAGGGCTGCTTTGGGAAATCGGTATATTCGTACTCTCCAGTCAATGTAATCCATGGTAAGAGCTGTTGATGATGGCGTGTAGTAAGCGTAGAGACGTGATTCGGGTGCCGACTGCGTAGCAAGGTACACTGTGTGTTGGGACACACTGTCTGGGACACCAGTGTTATAGCCGCTGGTGGTGTCAATTATTATATCCCCTCAGTCATATAGTGAAAATGCATAACAGTCTCCGCTCTCTTCTGGAATCAATGCGCCTTCAAACTGCTAGTAGGGGACTTGTTTCACCATCCATATACTACTTTCGGTAATAAACTCGTAGTGGATACATTTGAACCCCCAAACAAATGCACCGTTTCTGAAATCGCTCTTCTCAGGCACCGAACTATAACGACTTGACCTTTGTTGAAATCAGCTGCTTTTCCCATTATATCATTAAACACTCCACGTAGAGAAAGAAAGTGCGTGAGCGTTTTATTTGCTCCAGCATCAGCCGCACATGCACCGTGGTTTTGTCCCTGCGCGAGTTCATTGCTCTAGAATGAGGGGGTTGTAATATAATGGCTCTTTGGTGTCTCTGTGTATATATATTTATTTTCAAACATAAAATGGAAGTTGTATTTAATGATTCTTTTAATATTCAAAAACTGCTGGAGAAAAAAAGTCGGTTATGTTTTTGTCCAGAAATTATTCTCCAAGATGTTTTCAAATTTAATTTTTTCAAGGTTGCAAATGTAATTTTTAGGGTATCAGAAAGCTGATTATATATATTGACTGTTATTCTAAATTTCTAGCTTTCTTAATAATTTGTTTTCAATATTTCTTATGAAATTGTCTAAATTTAGATATAATATATAAAACAATTTGTAAATGTTCTTTTAAAGAGCAAGAGTGTTCAATAGCTACGATTAACATGATATGCATCACAGGTAATACAATATTATTTAAAATTTATGTCACAGTTTCTTATATTTGTTTTGCTTATTATATCATTTATATTAAAAAGTTAAAATCATTCCAGTTACTAAAGATTATTTTAAAAAATCTTTTGAAAATCTATGTTTATAGTTTAAAATGAAGCATATGGTGTTTGTCATACTGGAGAATATTTCTGAAAGGAAGACAACTTTCTTATACAAATGTCACCAGGAAATTTTTTATAAATTAGATCATCACAATGAAAAGATGTTTCCTCAAGAACAAGAAACATCTTTCTTTTTGCCATGAAAATTTAAATATACTTCAAATGACTTGCTACATTTGTACTTGAAATTTTAAAAGAAATCAAAACACGTATGTTATAACAATTTTTTTTTATAAAAAATTGCATATCACAAGTGACTACACAACAGACAATACGTTATCTATACAAATAAATAAAATTGAAGTGTCTGTTTGTAATTTCAAATTAGCAGCTTTTTACTAAATGCATTTAAAGGTATATACGGTACTTATATCAAAAATTCAATTTTTAAAATTTTTGTCTGTCTGTCTGTCTGTTTGTTCCGGCTAATCTCGGGAACTTCTGGTCCGATTTTAAAAATTCTTTCACCAATGGAAAGCTACTTTATCAGGAAATAACATAAGATATATTTTATCTCCATATTCCTACGGGAACGGGAATTATGCATGCGGGTAAAACGTTGACGCTGCTTACTCCTCACCAAGTTATGCACTCTTCCAAAATTATGCATTTGGTCAATAATGGAAATTTTAATAAAAATTTTGTCACGTTTGTAATAAATAACTGAAACATAGTGTAATTTAGCATCTTTACAAAAATCAATTTTTTAAATGGTTTTTTATTAAACGTCTAACGTGTATTACGTTACGTTTGTTAAATGTCAAACTCAAACTTTGAGAAATATCGCCAAGTTGGCTAAGAAGTTCTCTATTCCGACAATCCCAGATATTTTAATGCAAATTTTCTCCCACTTTTTAAAGAGAGAAACGAAATAAAGTTTTAGAGCGAATTGCGCGCGCGTGATATTGAAAATTCTATGGTAATATTAATTGACAGTTTCATAAAAAGTTTTGATTAGTTTAATTAGTTTGAGAGTATTTATTACTTTGAATTTTTAGAATAAGTACAGGGACTACTTGGCGGAAGATATTTTACCAAAGAAGGTTTTTTTTATACCAAATATGCCTTTCAATGAACACATCTACAACGAAATGCAATAAAGGTTTTCAGAATGGTTGGGAAGAAGATACATGATTTTGGAATTAGTCCTAGACGTGTCGATGGAAATACCTTTGATAATGAAATTGCTTGAGAATTAAACTACGATTTTATAGTATTGCAACATCAAGTAACAGAATTTATCCCTCAATTAACTCCAGAACAAAGTCACGTTTTCCAACAAGTGTTACGTAAAATAGAATCCGGCAATGGTGCACTCTTTTATCTCGAAGCCACTGGAGGAACCGGAAAAGGGTTTTAGCTTAACTTATTATTAATGACTATCAGAAAAACCCAGAAGATAGCAGTTGCTATGACTTCTTCTGGTATAGCCGCGATTTTACTAACCAACGGTCGTACTGCACATTCCGTTTTAAAATTATCACTTAATCTTGCATTTGAAGATTCACTCATCTGAAATTTTAGAAAAAATAGCTCTCAAGGCAGGATGCTTCCCCAATGTAAACTTTTAGTGTGGGATGAAAGTACGATGCCTCACAAGAAAGCTATAGAAGCGTTTAATTGGACTCTTCAGGATTTACGAGATAGTACAGATATTATAGTAGGAATGGTAGCTTTATTATATATTGGCTGGTGAATTCAAGTTTATGGGCAAAAGTTGAATAATTCGGTCTGAAAACGAATATGAGATTGCATCGTCATAATGACGTAGATTCGGAACATTATGCACAGACGCAATTGAAAATCGGTTATGGATGTTTGGACGCAAATGCTGGAGGTTATATTTCACTTCCAGAGAATTTTGTAATGTAGAAGAAAAAGATGTAAATCTTATTGCTCAAATTTACCCGGGCTTGCAACAAAATTTAATTTGGGATCAGTGGTTGCGAGCAAGATCAGTATTGGTGCCTAACAATGACATTGTCCATAAAATCAACATTGAAACTTTAAACGACGTGCGAAGGAGAGGGGGGAGGGGATGAAGAAATATTTATCAATTAATACAATCATGGATAAAGAAAAAAGTACTTGATATCCCACGGAGTTCTTAAATTCACTTGAACATTCGGGTGTACCCTCCCATAAACTTCAATTAAAACTAAATGTACCAGTTATGCAAAATTTCGATGCTCCTCGACTATGTAAAGGAACGATGCTTTGGATCACAAAACTGATGCAGAATATACTTGGTTCCAATATTTGAACATTTGTCATGAAAAGGGATACTTAGAATTCCAAGTATCCCCACTGACCTACCATTTCAATTCCAACAAGTTCAATTTCCAATTTTGCTGTTGCTTTTAACAAAGCTAACATTTCAGGTAGCAGGGGTGCATTTGGAAAAGCAATGTTTTTCCCATGGCCAACTATATGTAGCCTGATCGGTGTGCCCAATGCCCAAATCTTCACATATTTGCAACTGACGGAAGAACATATAATATGGTATACAGTAGCATCTTAGAATAATATTCTGTTTTGAGCACTTTTAAAGAGGAATTATATATTAAACATAGATACTTTCGATTTTTAAAGATATTAATAGTTTAAGTTATTGAATTTTTGTTGTTAATTATTATTATAATAAATTGCTTTTTCAGTTTTTTTAAACTAAGCTCAATTTTAGAATTTTTAAATTTTAATGGTTCCAGTCAAGCAATAAAAAAAATTACCATATTATATTATTTACTTTCTAATGATAATAATTACGACTTTGACAGTTATTTAAAGACATCAACGCGAGCGGAGCCGCGGGTAAAAGCTAGTTACTATATATATATAGAGAGAGAGATTGACACACACACACACACCAATTATTTATTCTGTTAAGGCTTCACTACACAGCAGCCGATTCGGAAGAATTAGAGGACGGGCTTTAATTTTAAAATGTTTCAAAATACTGTTCGATTAAATGGGTCCGCAGTAACCACGAGATTAGTTATGTCCATCCGATATGTCATCAGACTGGGATGTGTTTCAGTTAAATCCAGTGTTCTAGTCTTGATTACATGGAAGATCCGTTTTACAGAGAAGCCGATGTATGCTACATCTGACGAGGATCAAATTCCTCTGTTTCGCGAGGCGTAAATGTGGAAAGTGGATCTGGTTATCTGATTGTGAATCCAAATTACGGGTCATATTGGCTATAGTAAGTGGATATCTTAGAATCGGTCAGAAAAGATAGGTGGAAATATCAAACAAACTTCTGAAAGAGATATAAACATAAGAAATTCTCAAGAAGCAACATCTGAATTTCTAAGAATTCGATTCTTACTCTCAGTGGCGCAGAAGTTAATTCTGAAAACTTATCACTTAAAGACACATATCGTAATAGAGTTTTAAAACAGGCTATTGACAATGTTGCAATTCCAAGACGTTCCATTTTTATTTATATAGATTATGCGATTATACACTTCTGGGTGTTCACTTGAATTTGATAACATAACTTGAACTACAATCTTAGACGACAATGAGCCAACAACACTCAGTCTTTTCATGTTTAAACTGTGGCTCTTTTAAGGTATCCGAACACGTTGAAAATGACCGAATTCAGTCAAGACAGATATTTTTGTTTTTTATTTTATTGAACAGAGCTATCTTTTGACTTTACGAAATATACATTATTTTGTTTTTACACTAACTAGAGGCCAAGTTACAATCAATTTTATTGAGTTAGAAAAACCGTAAATGGGTTTTTGATTTACCAGAAGTGGGAATTTAAATTGCTCAAAATCTGTCATGGCGAGTCTGATAACTCAAAATATTACGTTTTTAAACCTGATATTTACGTTATTTTCTAGAGAATGTGCTAAAATATTTCTTATTTTATGAATACTTTTTGAGTTATGGCTTGTTATTTAAATAATGGTCTCATAAAAAATGTAATATTTCTTATAATGTTTACTCAATCAGAATCTTACATTTTCTAGATAAATGCATCTAAATTGTTTTCGTAATACTTTTACTAATATATGTTTATTACTTTTTTCTCTAACTGATCTGAAGTTTTTCAAAAATATTGCTAAAATTTCACTTATAATTGTGGTTTTTGTAAAATTCAGGTAATTTATTTCAAATTTTGATAGTTAAATATAGTAATATTTATTGGTATTGAGCCCTAAAAGAGCATTTATAATGTTTTAGTATGCAATTTTGTTGAAAAGTACTCCGAACGTGTTCGGATACCTTAATTTGATATTCGTGCTTATTAAGAAGACCAACTATTCATTTTTATTATTATTACAAGCTTTTATTTAACTTACACTGTATGTATGTATGTATGTATGTATGTATGTCTGTATGTCTGTATGTCTGTATGTCTGTATGTCTGTCTGTCTGTCTGTATGTCTGTATGTATGTATGTATGTATGTATGTATGTATGTATGTATGTATGTATGTATGTATGTATGTATGTATGTATGTATGTATGTATGTATGTATGTATGTATGTATGTATGTAATTTGTTCGGGTGGAATCTTGCAACTCAATTTTGAAGCTGATATCTTCACCACATTGAGCTGAAATTTTGTATACACGTTTAGTTTGGATGACAATGCATGTTTTGACCATTTATTTCCCGATATTGCAATTAATTAAAAAGATATTAAGTAAAAACGTTAAACTAGTTTTGGGCGCCAACTTCGATATATCTGCATTGTTGTAATTATGTTATTATTACAACAATGGCAAGAGTTGGTGTCGAAAATCGGTTTTCAGCCAAACTGGAATTTCATAACGTTGCGCTATTGACTGTATTAATTAACTTTGTCTAAAAAATAATTACATTTCTACAACGTAAGAATAATCTAATTTCTACAATGTATGCAATTTTTTTTTACAAATTTCTATCTATTTACTTGGATTTAAATCCAAAACAAAAAAAGTAAAGCTGTTTTTTTTCAAGTAGATTGGTACATTAAATAACTTTCTCAACGCTGCCAAGTTAAACTGAGATGGAGTATTGTGGAAATTCTTTAAAAAATTTATCTAACTTTAATCTATGAAACTCAGACAAAAAATAATTACAGAATCGGATAGATCATTTTTTTATATATCTTACCCATCAAAAAGGAATCCACTAGGAAAACAATAAGAGAAAAATATTATCCAGAAATGCAATGTATTTTCAATTAAAAAAATAATTTTATATTAAAATGAATGAATTTTTTAAATGCATTTTCTAATTTTAAGCCTGCAAGTAATTTAAATAGACCTCATTTTATCACCAGTAATCTAAACACACACTACGACATGTGTCCTTAAATTTAATTACAGATAGAATCTGTTAATTTTATTTGAGTTTTTTTTGTTTGAAAAATTACGGCAATTTTTTTTTTAGATGAGTTAGGCAGATTGTAAAACTAGTTCAAGGTTATTGATATCCATAAAATGTGCCAAAAGAGAATAATTTGCAAAATGACTTGAAATCTTTTAAAAATAAGGAGAGAAAACAATCGAATCTTCCAAGAAAAATTTCGTTAAATTTGGAGTTATTTTACGAAGAAAAGAGTAATATGTGCTTGGTCCCAGGAAAAATTTCTTAAAATAAAGAAATTCCCAAAATAGAGGTTCGTTATACATGGAGGTCTGACTGTATAAAAATAATGCGATGGTTAATTATTTTTTCAAATCAAGTTTCTAAAGATGACCTGAGCAATTAAAAAATAGATTCTTACGTAGAAGATATTCAATGACCAACAAAAAATTATCATTAGTTGATAAAACTTGATTTTTTTATTACAACATGCGTTTTGAATTTTAAGCATTTTATTGATTAATACAAATCTTTAAATGCCTTTTGAGGTTTTTTAATAAATAACTAGATTTTTTTTCGAAGATGTTAGAGAAATATATCCCTTATCTTCAAAATATTTCAAATAAATAATATATTCTTTAAGATTTTTCAAAAAATAGACAAAATTTTAATTAAACATTGAACAACTTCGTCATTTATGAAGATAATCTCACGAAACCTTTTTTTCGTATGTAGAACAATATTACCCAAGATCTGCACGGAGATTGAAAATATTGCTTAAAAATTACGGATTTAAAAAGATTGTGTTTGTCGTCTAATACCCTTTTTGCGAGAACTGATTCAGCTAAGCCAGGGATGGCGAACCAACGTTGAATGAGTTGAACAGGCTGAGAAGCCTGTCTAGCGATAACTAAAAAGTAAAAAATAAATTTAAAGTAAAAAAACTTTTTTAAAAACAAGTTTTTATTTAAAAGCGCTAAAAAGAATAAAATAAACTTTTCCTTTAAAACTTTTTTTACTATCAACTTATAACGTCATTACACAATTTATATGATATAAAAGCTTGTCGAGAGATTTACCTCTGGAGATACACGAGTAAATTAAACAAATTGATTTGATTGATTTTAATTTAAAAAATTTCAAACTAAGTAAATAAGAGTACTTTAATCTCGCGACGAGCTTTTATATCATATAAATTGTGTAATGACGTTATAAGTTGATAGTAAAACATGTTTTAAAGGAAAAGTTTATTTTATTCTTTTTGGCGCTTTTAAATAAAAGCTTGTTTTTAACAAAGTTTTTTTACTTTTAATTTATTATTGGTTGGTTGATTATATTTATAACATGTCAGCATTGCTCTGAAGCTGCTCGTGATAGATGTCGTGATTTTGAATTGTATTCAAATACAACGTATGACATTTGTGAGAATTTCTCTTTCTTTCAAGCACCACATGAAGAATTTGACTTAATTTCGACGCTCTCAGAGCATTAAATTCATCCGGGAGGAATCAGGACTCAAATTCTCAACTTTTTCGACTGTTGTGATTCTTTGCCAGGCGTGAATCTGATTCCCACGAAAAATTTAATAGTTAAAATAATATGTGGGTTATTATTATTCATCCGACATTTTACACGCTTTAATGTAGCTTTAAATCTTGTAGAATTATATATACATACCACGAAATTACGACGACATATTTATCTCTTGAATTATAAACCTCCTTCTATTTTAAGCCTTGAGATTTTTCCCCCTTTTGAAAATTCGCCTCAATACTGTATGGTTTTGTTTGAATTTCAAAGACAGGTTCTTGTGTTTAGATATCAAGTTCATGCTTCATCTTTACAAAAATGCAACTATTTTATTCATTTTAAGCAGGTAAAATCATATTCTCGAAGTTCTATGGTACTAATGCAGATGACGCTGGCTTCATCAATGTGTATCAAAGTAAATGACGAAATCGAAATTGCAGCTTAAATATTTCGCTTTTCAAGTTTTTCACTATGTGGACATAAATATTTGAAAAGGGACATTTTCAAAGGATCAGTGACTGACACTGATTTTATCGAACCATACGTTCGTGTCCTCATTATACTTAAGTTTCGTCGTGTTTCTATACATTATAAAATTTAAGTATAACCAGGACACGAACACATGGTTCGATAAAATAAGTAGAAGCAATAATAAAGTGAAGCAGAAGCTCAATTAATGTATTTGAACTCTAGTCCTCAGCTTCGCTTAGCTTGAATCAGGAAAATGGGGAAGCCTGCTAAGATGAAGACATCATCTGACTATGTTCAGAATTACGTGGCGTATTGACTGTAGTTAGCAAATTTTTGTGTTGAAATAACTGAAAAAATGCTCTATAAGTAAATAAGGCCAGTTTCGGATTGAAAGTTAACCAAGTCGTAGTCGAGTTCATCCTATTGTGTTGTTGTTGTTGCTAATGCCACCTGTCTGACGCAGTCAGATTGAAGCCTATGAAATTCATCATGGCATCGGGTTACATTGTACGCCTGTCGTTAGCCGTAGCTTTGAGAACCATGCAGGTGACAGTACGATTTGGCTCGATTCTACAACAATTTTGAGGAAGAACACCCTGGGAGTGGTCAAGGCCTCCCACTTCTCTTCCCCTTCCTCCAACCACACGAGAGGATTTGCTGCTCGACGGCTATTTAGAATACCCCCATGCCGCGAAGGCACAAAATATTTACAAACATCCATGCCTTCTCCGGGATTCGAACCCAGACCCTACGTCATAGCAGTCAGCATCGCTAACCACTATACCGGATGGGAGACAATCCTAACTCACATGCAACTTTAAATTTAAAATTTTGAAAAAAAAAAGCCTTATATATTGTTGCAAATTGACAATAAGCAAAGTTTATTCATCGCATTAAAATATATTTTGAATAAAATATTAAAAATTTCGGGTGAAGGAATTATAATTTTTCTTCCCATTTCTCTAGATCATGGGTTCTTAAACTAGGACCGCTTGTGGGCCACATTGGAAAAACAATCTTTTTTTTCTGGGCCGCACATACAATATTTTTTTTAACAAATTGAAATGAAAATTAACTCTATGCAGTTTTATTAAAATAAAATAACTTATTTTTATTATAATTTTTTAAAATTTGAATTAGACATGAATAAGTACACATTTATTTTAAATTTGTAAACGTTTCGTTTCATTTAGTTTGGATTTCATAAAGATGGGAAAAAATCAAGTTAATGATATTCATGAATTTGCGTTAGTGTTGAATAAGCAAATCGGTATCGGGTTCAACAGACGAAGTTACAATTCTCAATGCATTTTCAAAATGTTTGTCCTGTTTTTGTTTTTTGAATGCTTTATTCTTGGAAAATAACTGTTCACAAATATAAGCACTGCCAAAATCTGAAGACATTAATAAAGCATGAGCGAGAAAATGAGGATATTTTTCGCGTGGTGTAGGTCATCTTTATATAACTCCAGTATAGAAACATTCGCAAATTTTTCTTTCAGTTGAACGTCATTTTGCAGTTCAAAGCATTCCATTTGAAGATTTGAAGGTAATTTATTTATTTCTGGAGAAAACGGGGTAGAAAATACATTAAAATATTCTCCGTTTTTTCGAAAATCTTGAAATCTTCTTTCAAACTCTCCAATTAAATCGAAAATTAATGCAGCGTATTTTGCATATTTTGTGCATACATTTATTTTTTAAATAAAAATGTGTAAATTGAAATATTTTTATAATTTGGGCTTGGGCCGCACTTTAGACAAGAATGCTCTAGATCTTTAGTTGCATCTCTTTAATATATTTGTCAATTATCATCAAACAACAATATATTTTTAAGAAAAAACATTTTTTTCTTTCAAGTAACGTCTTTTAGTTGTTTATTAAAAAAAAAATTTCTCGCTACAGATTATGTTTTTCGGAATCTTTTAGCATTACTTTGCTAAGCATTTTAACATGTAAAAAAATTTTTTTTTCTTCTTCATCTGCTGTGGTAGAAAATGTACTCATTTTAGCAGATTACCATGTTAAATTTCTAAAATGTTTATCTTTTACTTAACTTTTTAAGTTACAAATACATTTTTTACTAATCTAAAATTTTGAATACATGTGTGTGGAAAAAAGGAACTTTTACATTGTTAATATATAAATACATAATATTATTCAAAATAATAATTCTAAAACAAAATCAAAAATAAATTAAAAGTAAAAAAAAAAAAACTTTTTAAAAGCAAGCTTTTATTTAAAAGCGCTATAAAGAATAAAATAAACTTTTCCTTTAAAACTTTTTTTACTATCGACTTTTAACGTCATTACACAATTTATATGATATAAAAGCTTGTCGCAATATTTAAGTACTCGTATTTACTTAGTTTGAATTTTTAAAAATTAAAATCAGTCAGTCAAGTTATTTATTTTACTTGTTTATCTACACAGGTAAATCTCGCGACAAGCTTTTATATCATATAAATTGCGTAATGACGTTATAAGTTGATAGTAAAAAAAGTTTTAAAGGAAAAGTTTATTTTATTCTTTTTAGCGCTTTTAAATAAAAGCTTGTTTTTAAAAAAGTTTTTTTACTTTAAGTTTATTTTTTACTTTTTAGTTATTGCTGGACAGGCTTCTCAGCCTCTTCAACTCATTCAACGTTGGTTCGCCATCTCTGGTTTAGCTGAATCAGTTCTCGCCAAAAAGGGTATTAGACGAAAAACACAATCTTTTTAAATCCGTAATTTTTAAGCAATATTTTCAATCTCCGTGCAGATCTTGGGTAATATTGTTCTACATACGAAAAAAAGGTTTCGCGAGATTATCTTCATAAATGACGAGGTTATTCAATGTTTAATTAAAATTTTGACTATTTTTTGAAAAATCTTAAAGAATATATTATTTATTTGAAATATTTTGAAGGTAAGGTATATATTTCTCTAACATCTTCGAAGAAAAATCTAGTTATTTATTAAAAAACTTCAAAAGGCATTTAAAGATTTGTATTAATCAATAAAATGCTAAAAATTCAAAACACATGTTGTAATAAAAAAAACAAGTTTTATCAACTAATGATAATTTTTTGTTGGGCATTGAATATCTTCTACGTAAGAATCTATTTTTTTAATTGCTCAGGTCATCTTTAGAAACTTGGTTTGAAAAAATAATTAACCATCGCATTATTTTTATACAGTCAGACCTCCATGTATAACGAACCTCTATTTTGGGAATTTCTTTATTTTAAGAACTTTTTCCTGGAATCAAGCACATATTACTCTTTTCTTCGTAAAATAACTCCAAATTTAACGAAATTTTTCTTGGAAGATTCGATTGTTTTCTCTCCTTATTTTTAAAAGATTTCAAGTCATTTTGCAAATTATTCTCTTTTGGCACATTTTATGGATATCAATAACCTTGAACTAGTTTTACAATCTGCCTAACTCATCTAAAAAAAAATTGCCGTAATTTTTCAAACAAAAAAAACTCAAATAAAATTAACAGATTATATCTGTAATTAAATTTAAGGACGCATGTCGTAGTGTGTGTTTAGATTACTGGTGATAAAATGAGGTCTATTTAAATTACTTGCAGGCTTAAAATTAGAAAATTCATTTAAAAAGTTCATTCATTTTAATATAAAATTATTTTTTTAATTGAAAATACATTGCATTTCTGGATAATATATTTCTCTTATTGTTTTCCTAGTGGATTCCTTTTTGATTTGTAAGATATATAAAAAATGATCTTTCCGATTCCGTAATTATTTTTTGTCTGAGTTTCATAGATTAAAGTTAGATAAATTTTTTAAAGAATTTCCACAATACTCCATCTCAGTTTAACTTGGCAGCGTTGAGAAAGTTATTTAATGTACCAATCTACTTGAAAAAAAACAGCTTTACTTTTTTTTTGTATTGGATTTAAATCCAAGTAAATAGATAGAAATTTGTAAAAAAAAAAATTGCATACATTGTAGAATTTAGATTATTCTTACGTTGTAGAAATGTAATTATTTTTTAGACAAAGTTAATTAATACAGTCAATAGCGCAACGTTGTGAAATTCCAGTTTGGCTGAAAACCGATTTTCGACGCCAACTTTTGTCATTGTTGTAATAATAACATAATTAGAACAATGCAGATATATCGAAGTTGGCGCCCAAAACTAGTTTAACGTTTTTAATTAATATCTTTTTAATTAATTGCAATATCGGAATATAAATGGTCAAAACATCCATTGTCATCCAAACTAAACGTGTATACAAAATTTCAGCTCAATGTGGTGAAGATATCAGCTTCAAAATTGAGTTGCAAGATTCCACCTGAACAAATTACATACAGCGTAAGTTAAATAAAAGCTTCTAATAATAAAAAGAGGCATGTTTTGTGTTGGTTGATTGTTTATTAAAGTAACACTTTATAGTTATACGAGAGTTTTGGCCGATGGTCCTCGTAATTTTAATCCACAGTCATAAGACAAGGACTACATTTGAATTGGCATTCCAATCTCCGAGCTTCCACACCATGCCAACGGAAGGGCTTTAAGCCTCTGTAGATTTAACATACGTCATTTACTTTTGATGGCGGGTTTTCAATGGCACCAGAACTCTAATCAACGTCCGACAAAAATTATGCTAGCCACGAATTTACGACAAGTCGAATAGGTGGCGTAGATTATTTGGCGCTGGCCTTGTACGCCTAAGGTTGCGGGTTCGACTCCGGCTCAAGTCGGTGGATTTTCATGATGCAGATTATTGTCAGCGTCCGTGACGTATGATTATGCGGTATGTGAGAGAGTGAGGGAATATTAACGTCGCCTTTTTCAGATGCACGAGAGCTTTGGGTATGTGGCATGTTAAAGACCCTAGAGTGCTTGTTTGGCTTGAACGCTCTCGGCAAAATTAAATACCTAGAACAAGCTCGGATCGTCAGAGCTTAGGTGTCTCCCTCTGGGAGGAAACTGAGCGTCAAAATTACTTGCGGTAATTGGTATTTCCTATAAGGTGCCGCACTAAAAAGTGATACCAACTCTCGGGAAATATACTAGGTCTGAAATGGTATAAACACCAATCCGCAGCCCTATTGGGGAAAAAATAAGTTTACGATTATAATCACCCGGCTAGTATATTTTTGGATATGTATTACTGTATCTGAGTTTAAAAATTCATAACAGATGCTACTTTTTCTAAATGTAATTTTGGAAATTCTTCGAAAAATTTCTGTCTATATTATAGATTAAATAAATACAATTTTAAATAAATTATACTTGTTTAGAATATAATTTTCTGAAATTACTAAAATTAGATTTATTATTTTCAGTTAAAAGTCTGAATGCTTCCTAAAAAATTTGAGCTATCAATTGTATGAAGAACATAAATTTTAAGTATTTGGCTATTAAAGGCTGTTGAATTAGCTTAATATATAGATATTTCTATTCCTTTTTAATCAGATATGTGTGTGTGTGTATGAGTCTAAGTTTACAAAACAATTTTAACATTGTGATACATACTTGATACTGTAATTCAGTGACTATTTTTTTTTCTGAATTAGACTGAACAATTTCCTTTTATACACGTTATGTAACGATAATATATTTTTAACATAAGAAAATACAGTTTTTCCTCTCATCAGCTATTATTTTACTTAGAACAGAGGAATAAAGTTCTAATATTTATAATGTAAGTTTTTCTGAATAATAGATTTTGGCAGCTTAATAAGGAATACCATCCCTATTAAATAACTGCGATATTTTTGGTTCGCAAATACATTTTAAAAAAAAACAAACTCGGATACATGAAATTTATAAATATATAGTTCAGACGCAAAAGTATCATTTTATTTTGAAATAGATTCTACTTAACAAAATATTTTGATTAGTAGCAGTATCTACACCCAAGATTAAATGATCTATCCCAATCTTGGTTTCATTTCAACCGCTACTTTGGCATCAGCGGATAACTGTCCAATGCAAACGCTTGGATGAAAGAACTTTTGGCAGGATTTATGCGACCCTGTGGGATTTCTGCAACAATATCCTTTGTTGTTGTGACACTCCATACTAGTTGCACAAGATTCATCTGTTGGACACAAATTCAAGAAAAAAAAATGTACATAAAAAAATTAAAAGATGGAATTACATTTTCTTCCAATTACTTTGTTACTTTAGATGAATTGAATAAGTCTGTTATTAACCAGGGCTTTGAACCGGAACTGAACCGAAAACCGTTATTTTGATTACAACGAAAACCATAACTGAACCGAAAAATAATATCAATTTATATCGGTTCGATGTTTTCCGTCATTTTGTTATTGTAACCAAATTATTAAGAACTGAACCGATATATATATATATATATATTTAGTTGAACCGGAACAAATACCGGAAAGGAAAAAATTACGGTTCGAAGCCCTGTTACTAACTAAAAAGCCCTTACATCATGCATTTTCTGACTTTTATGGTATAGTGTTGACAAAATTTTTAATTTTATTGATAATTATTGACATTCCGATAATTAATTACATTCATAATAATTGATTATATCGCGCTTAAAGGTTCAAAATGAAACAGATTATCGACAAAGCCATTGATTCCTTATTTTGAGCTTTATTCCAGTTCTTCTAAACATAATATAAGTGTTATAGAAATATATGGAACATTAAATTTGCTGTTCCTTATAAGATAGTAAAGTCAGAACGTTATTTAGAGTAGAAATGTTTCGTACAGACAAAAAAAATCCACATTTTGGAGTTTTTAACATTAAACAAAAATGAAATATTTTTTTTCCATACAGCTTCATATCGAACGGAGAAAAATTAAACTAGAACATAACAAATTCCTACCAGAACAATTTATTATTTTTTTACACTCTCACACCATTCTGATACCTCTAAATAACTTTTTTTGCCCCTGTAATAGTTGTTTGTTCGAGCAAATTCTACAAAATTATTTACATTATTTTGCTCGCCGTCCGAAGACTGCAGTTTTGTGCAATTTATTTATTAAAGCACTTTTTACGATTTCAAAAATTACTTGAAGCAACGCATGGAGAAAGAAAACGGATTTTATAATTGTTTGGAGATGATCAACTGCAGTGCGTTCGAGTGAGTATGTCGACTAAGATAAGATTAAGCGAGAATAATTTCAGAAAAGACTACGAGTTACAAAGGAATACTTAGCGTTCCTTATTAAAACAGATGCTAGTTATTTTTATTGAACGCATAATTTTTATGAGTTTTAATACATTGTTTTTGATCAGATACAAAAATGAATTATTTTCGAAGTATGGTTCATTATTTTTATTCATGAGTTCATTCTACATATAGCACCCTTCACATCACGCATGCATCACTTGGAATCTAACAGTGCTAAAATGAAGAAGAAACAGAGAAATGTCAAGGGAGATACTTCGTTGCTTCAATTTAAAATAAACTAGAATTTTATGTCAAAATGTTTAAGATTAATAAAATTAAATGTGGGATTTTTTTCATAAAATTTCCCCTAGAGAAACAATGGGAAGCATCTTTTTTTTAACTATTCGAGTAACGTAGATTTATTTTAATGATGCCCGTTGACAAAGTACCATTTAAATAGTGTTTGATATTCCGTTCTTGCCTATTTTTTTTGTTTAATTTAGCAAACACCAGCACCTAATATGAGCTAAATCACGTTTCTGTGCGCTTTAAAATTATCATTGAAATGGAAGTCAAAACTGATTTGAAAGAAAAGATTATGGATTATGCCTTTTAAGTGGAATTTTTAAAAAAGAAACTATTAAAGACCGATCTTATTATTCCCAGAGAAATGAAAAATATAGCAAAATGTAAAATGTTCTCTGTAATATGCTAAACTCACTCAGAACGTGTAATATTAATACAGGAACATTTATTTATCTGGAAAAAAAAATTATTCAAATAAATGATTATTCATAATTCCCTCCCCCTAGTTTCGAAGAGCTATAATAAAAAAAAAGAAGCTAAGGCGAATACAGCCAAAAAGAACATTTGAATGCATAAACAATTATTTATTTGCATACTTTACAGGTGTTTGAGTGAAGCCATGGCTACACAGCCTACTTCAATGCTTATCATCCAGTTCCTGCCACACTCAACGTTATTGACAACCTTTTTTTATCATCCCGCAGCAAAGGGGGTATGAAAACTTGGTGTTATGTAAAAAACCAAATTTTCGGATTACACGGAAAGGATAACACGTGCTGTTAAGAGCGTTGATAGATTGGCAGTAACTGGACTATCGCATTAATGTACGACGTGTAACTAAGGTTTCACACACAGAACACTTGCAGAGTATGGGAATAAAGAATTGTTTACGCATTCAAATGTTCTTTTTTGCTGTATTCGTCGTAGTGTTTTTTACTATAGCGTTTCGGAAACAGGAACCAATGTAGGAACTAAATATAAAGTTTTTGGCCAAAAATTAACTCGAATTCAAACTTTTTTCCACTTTTAATTTTAATATAATGATAATTGAAATAAACTTCTTTTTTTAGAAAAATTAGAAAGAAAAAAAAAAAGAAAATGATTTTAAAAATCTAATTGTTCTTCAAAAATAAAAAGCAAATTATTATCAATTGATACTATCAGATACTTTATTATTAATTGATACTACATCTATTGTAGTGCAACATTTAAGAGCGACAGAAGAATAAAAAAAGTACGAGTATATTAGGAGTGATTCGTATGAAAGAATGACGCATGAGATTAAGAAAGAAAGGATTTTTTTTTATCTTACTTATTCTGAAGGGGAGAAAAAGAAATCTGCAAGAGAAAAAAAACGAAATTCCTTCAGGAGGGAAAAAGTTAGGCTTACGAATTTACCTCACTCATTCTTCATACAATAGAAGTCGTCGTGTAATAATTTAGCAAAGAAAAGAAGTTGCCACAGTACTTATAAGATGCAATGTTTTTTTCTTGCAAATGTTAATATACACTGGTGTCCAAAAGTAAATTATCGTAAAATGCGAAAAACATGGAGTAAAATATTCGTAAAATTATTCCAAATTTCTTGCGGATATTAATTGGGTGAAGAAACATTGGGTTTATGCAAAACTTTTCAGTCGACTACATCCTGCGAGAAACACTGGTGCATGTCGGAATGCGGAGAAACCGATTCACGCAGCATAGGCAGTTCAGACAAGTTTCGTGCAACTGCTGCGCGAAGAAACGTTGTTAACCATCAAAAAAAGGTGATTGATGGCAGAAAGACGCCAATTGGACATGTTTTCGAAAGGAAGAATCGTTGGAATGCTGGAATCCTCACGATCACAAACCGAAGTGCCTCGAATTCTGAATGTGGACCAGTCTGTGATCTCAAGACTGTGGCAGAGGTTTCAAAGAACGGGAGATGTTACCCGACAACCAGTATCAGGTCGACCAAGAGTCACAACCCCTCGCCAAGGCCGATATCTGGTAATAAGTGCGCGACGTCAGAGGGGCAGTACTGCCAGAGCACTGGGTTCGGCGCTCACAGT
Organism: Trichonephila clavata; assembly: GCA_019973975.1. Lineage (NCBI taxonomy): Eukaryota > Metazoa > Arthropoda > Arachnida > Araneae > Nephilidae > Trichonephila > Trichonephila clavata. The sequence goes on along the minus strand of BMAO01035399.1, from coordinate 58,753 downwards.
CGCCGCAGGAATACACATTTCGAGACAAACTGTTTACAGGAGACTCAATCATGCTGGCCTGAATGCCAGAAGACCAGCAGTTTGCATTCCCCTCACGTCTGCGCATAAACGCGCTCGTTCGAACTAGAGTTTGAAATATCAACATTGGAGTGTGGGCCAATGTGATGCTCAGTTACGAGTCCCGGTTTAGTCTGAGTACTGTTTCTCGGCGGGTAACGATATGGAGAGGACGTGGAACACGTTTTGAACCAAGAAACATAACGGAAAGACATCCTTTTCCATCAAGGGGAGTAATGGTATGGGCAGGCATCATGATGGACGGCCACACAGACCTCTATTTCTTTGACACGGGGTCTGTGACTGCTCAAAGATACAGAGACGAAGTTCTTGAGCCTTATGTTCGCTTGTTTCGAGGTGCTATCGGTCCTGACTTCATATCCATGGATGATAATGCGCCATGCCACCGAGCGGTGCTGATTGTTGACTTCCTTGAAACGGAAAACATCCAGCGCATGTCGTGGCCTGCGAATTCCCCTGATTTAAATCCTATCGAATATGTATGGGATATGCTAGGGAGAAAAATTGCAGCCCTATCGCACCCACCAAGCTCCGTTACAGAACTGAAGAGAGCTATCCAAGAAGCTTGGAACCGTTTGAGCCCACAACTCATTCATCATCTCATAGCAAGTATGGTAAATCGCTGTGCAGCGTGCCTGGCTGTCAGAGGTGACCACGCGCCTTATTAAGCTGCAGCATCAGTATTTTATTTAATGTTTTCTTTCATTTTTTCTTTAAAGTGTGAATCCTTGCTATGCTCAGTTTTCTTTCAAACTGCTACTTTGGATAATAAAATTAATTATTATCATTCTTTTGTTTTGCTTCCTTATTTTATAACCATTTTACACTGGCATATCACGTTTCCCGCCATTCTGATTTACAGTTCCTTCTTTATTCACATAATTATCAATTATGCTTAACTCTTAGACACCAATGTATATCTCCCAATAGAACGTGAATTTTTTTTTAGTTTTGGAAATCTCTACAGTAAATCATACAATTCATACCTAGTTTAACACCTTAACGCATACTTATTTTAAGAAAAACTGGGATGGAGGGGGGGGGGGGTAGAATTCAATTTTTTCATTTAAGAAAATACATTTTAAAAACTTGTTTTAGAGTTAAAATTTTTTAAAAATGCGAAATAAATCAAATTTTTTATTTGAATTTTGATCGACATTGCAGATAACAGCAATGCAATCTTGCACTTACATCGACATTTATAAACCTTTTTTTTCCAATAGCTGTCTAAAAAAACATATTTTTATCCTTAAAAATATTTATACTTTTACAACAGAAATAATACTAGTAATAATACTTATTTCAAAAAGTTATTCAAATTTTTTTTTGTCTGATATACACTTATGTCCATAAATTAAGGATAATTCAGAGTCACGCGGAAATTTACTCTAAAATATAAATATATCACCCAAGAAATGACTATACACAAATCTTCAAGAATATTTTGCAAATTGCAAGAAACCACCAGATGACACCGATAGTACGTCACAATGAGAAGAGTGTAAGAGGGGGATATATAAGGAATACATGCAAAGAAGTAAAATTGTTCGCAAGCACTTTTAAAGCCTTTCTGTACAATAACCGTATAGTTATGACACAAAGGACGCATTTGGATGATTTTTTTGTAGTAGAATTATCAGCAATCTGAAATATGGGCGTACCTAGCTGGAAGTATCCAAGGAACTTGGAATCGACCAGAGTGTCATCTCCAGGCTATGGCAACGATTTCAAGATGATATTAATGTGACTATACGTTACAGCATAGGTTATCCACGAGTTACAATGTTGAATGAAGACCGGTATTGGGCAGTTACTGCAAAAGAAACAGACGGAGCACAGCATCAGACCTATCATGTCAGCTCTCTTCAGCCAATGATACGACAGTTTAAAAGAAGACCGTGTACAGACGCCAAGGGAAGATTAGTTTATAAGCTCGTAGACCTGTCAGAGGTGTGTTCTACTAACTGCAGCTCACTGTCGCCTGTGTCTACCCTGGAGTAGAGAGCATACATTGTGGACACTGCAACAGTGGGCATGTGGGATGGTTTCCGACGAGTCCAGGTTTATAGCTTGTAGTCTGATTCTTGTCAGACTTTCATACTGAGAGCTCCAGGTACCCTTTACCACCAAGAGAACACCATTAAACGACACCGTTTCGATGGTGCAGGATTACTCGTTTTGGGGGGGGGGGGTATTCTGAGTTCCAGAAATGATCTGCATGCTGAACTTGGAACCATGACAGACTAAATCTACCAGGACGTCATTCTGAAACAACATGCACGCTTGTTTCGGGGCACCATGGGTGCAGAATTTGTGTTTGTGTATGACGACGCCCATCCTCACCGTGCAAACATTGCGAACGAATGCCTTCAATTGGGGAATATCATCCGTATGGACTGGCCAGCATTCTCACCGGACTTGAATCCAGTAGAGAATGTGTGTGACACATACTTTGCCGACGAGTTACAACCCGTCAACCACTTCCCACATGTCTACCGGAACTTCGGAGAGCATTGCTTGATGAGTGGAGAAATATTCCCTAAGATCAGATCGATAATTTTATACTCAGCATGCCTAGAAAATGTGAATGAGTGAGTGAATATTTACGTCGCACTGTTCAGCTCCACGTTGGCTTTTGGCAACAGACCTCGTAATTTTGAACCATGGTCAATTGACGAGGACGACACCTGAGATGGCAGCCCGTCTCCTAACTACGACATCACACCAACGGGAGGATGTTTGAGCTCTCGACAGATTTAATGTGCATCGCTTCTCTACACGGCGGGTCTTCAGTGGTGCATGGTTCGAACTTATGACACTGCAGCTACGAATCCTTTACCTTGTCCACTAGGTTACCGAGGCCATGCCTAGGCGTTGTGCGGATTATATTGCCTTGTCTGGGAAAAATACTATGTATTAACCATCATACCGAACATACAATATTGGTTTTCGTAAATAGGTATTTTTATTGTAATTTGCTCCAAGGAGCAAAAATCGCAATTTTTATTAATTGTAGGAAACATATAGCATCTTTTTTTGCTCTTTACCTTTTGCTTGGTAAATTTGTAATTTGAGCCTCTTTGCCAAATGCCATTAACTTGGGTTCATCCAAAAATGGTTCATACGATGCGACGCTCAAGGTCACCAATTTTTTTTTATCATTTTGTTCCATTGTCTAAGTTTCAGATGGATATGCAAGTATAGGTCTAATTATAGACATTTGTAAATTAGTAGTTGTTCAGTGTACGTGTATGAGAATGTAAGGCGTCCTCTAGCGCTCATAGGGATTCAGTGTATCCTTAGACTCCAACGAGTGAGGAGTCCGAGTCGAGTCGTTCCGAGAAAATAAAAGAACAGTCCACTACAAAATGAATGAGACTTTTTATTGAGTGTTTCTGTGTAAAACTGAGATACGACCCCGCAGTAGTTTAGTTTTTCTTTTAATTAAATTTGACCTTAAATACTTCCTCTAACCGTAAAAGCGTCTATTGGCAGCACCAATTCTCCTCTATATTTCAGATTTTATATTACTTAATAAATAACCCTAATAATAAATTGAAGATAAATAAAATGAAGTAACTAAAAGTCCTTTTTGTGTCAAAAACTCTCATATAGTTACGAACATAGGAAGAAAATCAAACATGGGCACTTGTGCAAAGTGCTTTTAATATACTATCATATAACATGAATTCATTTTGCAAAATTGAGGAAGCTTTGAAATAATCAAAGAAACAAAACAGAAAGGAATATGCAGTATATCATCATATGAATCTTTGTTTTTAGGATAAAGGAAGTAAAGTAATAATGATAAAATGACTTACTGAATCCTTTTTTCTCAATGGACCTTCCTTCCAATTGGCAAGTTTTCGAAGGTGCAAAGTCGCCAGAATCAATGCAGACTAAACCGGCACCACAGTCAGAATCCTTCTCGCATGGTTGATAGAACTCCTTGCCGTGAATAGGTAAGCACGTTCCTGAAACTGAAAAAGCAATCACGTTTAAAAACAGTCAATTCTCCAATTGGAAAGGGTCAAAAAAGATCATCAGTATATATATGGTGCTTTATTCGAAGACAGAGTTGATTTGATAATTTTGAAATTCGTGCTAAGAGACGCAATTGCAATTACTCTAAATAACATTGGAAAGATATTTTTAGATGTCATTTGTGAATTATTCTCATTGTATGACAGTCAATAAATCGGTAAGTAAACAATTTCTTGTTTTATTAATGTGTACCACTCATCTGCAATTCGACTTATCTTAAATGGTTTTTGATTAAAAAAATCAAGTAATGTAGTTTTTCGAATCTTAAAATTTTCGTTAAAAAGATTGATAAATTAACCAAAAATTCCTTATGCGATTGTTTTAATCATACCGAAACACGCAACATATGTTGTCTTCCATGAAGTAGAAAATTGAGTTTTACGAGGAAAGTGCGCTTCCAGCATGAACTTGAGTAATATTACTGAAATCCTAGATAGACGTGAGAAGTGTTAAAAGATAAATGTGAGCATCTTGGTGACTTTTTCACCCTTGGCGACAAATTTTATGGTAAATGATATCGCTGTTGAACCATCGAGAAGTCTCTGGAATCAATCCATCAGGAAATTTCCATAAAGCTATATGACCGTTTTCTGAAAGCTTTATGGAAATAAAGCTTTGAGTTGAAAACGGTCGAGTTATTCGAGATTAGAATCTGCTTGTGCGTTGTATGAGATAAGAATTTATCTGCCTGAGTTCTTGCTAGTGGAACTGTTCTAGAGAGACGTTTTTGGAGAGCTGTAAAGTTTGTTTATCACGTTTTCAATTACTGTAAATAATCTGTTATAATATTTCTTTGAATTTATTTGTCTTCTTGTAGTCATTTGTCCGTCTTTTGTCTATTAATAAATCTGTCATAAAAATAGTCGAAGGCTGGATTTTTCCCACGCAAATTAATAATAACGCGTATAATCTCTCTTTCTCTCGAAATATTTATTTAATGCCTTGAAAGATTTTGCTCGTTAAATATGTGAAATTTGGCTTTAATACAAATAATCTCTATGTAAAATTCTTTGGTTCTTAATTGAGGCATTGTTAATTTATTTAATCTGTCTTAGAGTATTTTGTGAAGGAATAGAGTTTAAAATCGAAAATGCCTTTGTTCAGAAAGAAATATTTGCAAGATTAATGTTACACTTTGATCTGATCATCTTATAGAACGCCGCGTGTTTTATTTTAAAACTCACATTTCTTTCTGCTTAATTCTATCCAATTTTCTAACATAAAACGTGTTCCAAATTTTTGTGGCCACGGTAGCCTAATGATTATGGCCACGAACTTGTGGCCGGAGAGGCATGAATTTGAGTCTTGGTATCAATACAGACCTGTAGGATAAGAGGGGCTGATGCACATTAACTTAGACGAGGCTCTAAGTACTCATAGTGGTGTCGAAGTTTTGAGAGGGTGTTTCCGAAAGAGATCAGGAGTCCTCTACATCATTAGACGAAGGTTCACAATTACGAAGTCCTTCGTCAATAGCCTTTATGTTGTTTTAGAGCGTTGCGTTGATATCAAACTAATTTTTCCAAATTTCGCCTCCTATATTTTTATGCTAAGCTGATTGTTTATTTTACTCATTAAAGTAAAACGAGCCTTACAGTAGTCGCATATGATGTGTAACATCTGACATGTTATCGTGGTAAATACGCAACAGTGACTTTAATCCTGAAAGAAATGAATCGGGTATGATTGGAAATAATTTTCTATCGAATAATTATATCTTAATGAAAATTTTATTTAATTAACACAAGGAGCAATGCAATTTTTTATCAAAAATATTTATTATTGTTCAATTTGGGGGAAAGCGGAGACAATAGATTTATGAAAACAAAAGTATGGCACATATACTTGGGATTTCACAGCATTTAAAAATCGTTGAAAAACAGCTTCAATAACAGTACCACTGTTAGTTGTCGAAACATTTCGATTAGTGTTCATTTCGTGCTTGAGTTCATCTTTCAGGAAAGCTATGAGCGGCTCAGCTTCTGGCAAACTGAAGTTAACGTTAAAATCACCACCCAAAATCATGGGAAGCGAGTGATAGTTTTTTTTAAGAGCAGAACCACCTTCGGTATACGGTAAAAGTACAAAATGAAGGAAATCCTTAATTTTTTTTAGCTGTTTGATTCGGAGAAATGTATGCGACCACCAAAATGACTGTTTGTCCATTTTCAAACACAACGAGCCCTGAGACTTTGACATTTGAGCGTAAGAATCGCAAGTTTATTCTGGATGCAGTCTAATAAGACTTGCTGGTATGTGCGGAAGGCTCAATTGCTATTAGAGTTGGACCCCGATACGAGGGTAGCGAAGAGACACCATCAAGCGCATGCTTAAAAATTAGAAATATTAGAGAAAATCAAAAATACCGTTTATTCAATAAGTTAGTTTTCTTTAATTGAGAAATCTTTGTTAATCGCAATTAAAAATATTATATTGACAGCGACAGGAATTAACCTCAAAGTATGAAAATAATACGCACTTAAATATTTAATCAAGTCGTATTTTTTTAAGAATGATAAGCTTTGTTAGACGCTTAACAGGAAACATAATTATTAATATATAGTTTACACATATATAAATATATCCTCAGATTTCACACACAACGAGCCCTGAGACTTTGACATTTAAGGCAAAAATCGCAAGTTTATTCTGGATGAAGTCTAATAAGACTTGCGGAAGACTAGTGGCTCAATTGCTACTAGAGTTGGACCCCGAGACGAGGGTAGCGAAGTGACACCACCGACCACACTGATTGGTCAAATCAAATAGTGCGTGCTTCCCCGGCTTGATGGCTACTAGAGTTGTACCTCGTGCGAGGGTAGCGAAGAGACACCACCGAGCGCGCTGATTAATCAAATCAAATAGTGCGTGCTTCCCCGGCTTGATGCTACTAGAGTTGGACCCCCTACGTGTGTAGCGAAGAGACACCACCAAGCGCGCTGATGGGTCAAATCAAACAGCGCGCGCTTCCCTGTCTTCCTGTTACGCATTTCCGTCCCTTTTCATGAAATCACTCCAACAAATATCCAGCAACGGAGAGTAAAGATGTTACACAGCAAAACAATGGAATGCTTTTGGAACGCTTGCTTAATTTTTAGAATGCAGTACAATTAAAAGATGTACGTATAATACAACACCAATTTATATAAATATTGGGATATTTATCTGCCTGAAATTTTGTTATTGGAATTATATAGATTCAAGATATTGCTAGTATTTGATAATAAGTCTAAATAATGTATAAAAATGCAAATCTAATCGAGAATTACCTTCCTTTTCTAAGCAACTTCAACTATTTTTGATCACTACAATGTGAATAAATTCTGTCTTACAACCTCTTAACATTTACGATTTATTCACGCTAAGAAGAAAATATTCTTTTTTTCTAGGGACTCGAAATAGTATAAAGTTCTAAAATATTGATGGAAAATTCTTTTAGAGCCCGGCGTAAGTTCAGAGTAGGCAAAACACATACTCTTGTAGAACTTATTCCAAATACCAAGTCGTGCAAAATGGCCTACTTAAAAAAAACGGAACTCTTCCATCTGCTTTATAACTTATTAAACCTTTTTCCTCCTTCGCGAATTTCTTCCAGCACTTAGTAGGCAAACACATAACGCTTCTCCGACCATCACGTATACGTAATCACTTTTACTCTCGGCTAGGAGCGAATGCTCCTCCGAAAGTACTAAGAAAGAAAGCTAAAATGTTCTTAAACTTTCTGTGCGATAGTTTTAACAAAATCTACCGCGCTTTTGCCTCCAGAGAATAGCTGCCACCGTTCTTTACTTCTCGTTCCGCATTTTGCTTTTTCAACTCTTCCTTGGTGTTTCACGTATTCCTCTACCTTAACAATTCATATAGTCCGATGTTTTTAGAAAAAGTACTTCAATTACAAAGCGGGCAAGTCCAAAGAACCGCGCTCTCCATTTTAACATCAAAACGAATTTGAAATTGTGGTGAGCAATTTAAACTATCTCTTTCGTTTTTAATAATGAATCTGAACTCTAAAAAAAGACACTAGCAGGTAGAACCCTTTTCGCATCGGTCAGTTGAAAAATCTAACGATGACCGAAGATTTAAAAAAGAAATTCTTAGGGAGGTCATATATTGTGGCTATTATTAATATTTTGAATAATTTTAAGTGAATTGCAAACTTAACTCTAAGGGAAAAACGAATTAGCCTAAAAAAAAATAGCAATGCCAAATGCATAAATACAGCTGAATTACCTGATATTACTCAGGTTTATCTCTCAGTCAATATATAAAAATTAACTAAGACAAATATATAAATATCATCTTTTATACCTTTGTGAGAGACGATTTATGTAAAGAACTTTTTATTAAATCTCTTCTCAACAACAACAACAACAAAAAACATGCTTACCCAATTTTAAGTGTGTAGATCTAATCGTTCCGGAAATCTCGTGATGAGTGACTGAATGAATTGTTGTTCTGCTATATATATGTACATAGAATCATTATGATCGATGCCATTTTTTAATAAAGTACATCAACATTTTTAATAAATTTTGCTGTGCATTACCTTTTAAAACAAGCCTTAATACCTTTTAAAACAAGCAATAAAATGTTGATATTCTAAGAATTCAAGCTTTTAAATGAATTATTAATAAATTAATTTAGTTCTGCTTTTAATACTATTTTCGTGAAGGAAATTTAGGAAATCAGTTAAAAATGTTTCGCTTAATCGAAACTTATATTTACAGCGACCTTCCATTTACTATTAAACGACAGACAGATGGCGTTCCGGGTTCCTTTGTGTGGAGGGAAATTCTTTTCTTAGCAAGAAAGAATTCAAATAAGATTGCGCGCGCTTTGAAGTTACCTTTCTCTTTTGTAAGATGCTGTGATGTGCTGTGTGTGTATGTTCTAAATTGAATGTTTTGTGTTCTCTGTTGCGGTATTTAAGGCTTATGAAGGGTAACAGGACAGGGCTGAGAAAGTAAAATGCCAAAATTATATATATATAAGACTATTTATTTATGGGATATATACTCGCATCTTTAAAAATTTCCAATAGTTTAGATTTTTTTGTGATCTAATAAAGATACTTTAATGATTCTGTAGAAATACAAAAATAGATTTTTAGTTCAAAATTTTTTTATCTCTGTTTAATTTAAGTTGAACATAATTTTTGAGATATCAGAATACATGCTTATGCTTAGGTATCACTTTTTAAAATGTATCACTTAACTGCGTAAAATATTTTTTGCACATATATAAAAAAATACACAAAATATAGTGAACCTATTTTTTTAGTATAAATTATTAAGATAGTTTCTTTCAATAAATTATGAAACTTTATAACTTTGAAAATTTTTACTTATCCCCCCTTTTTCACACATCAAACTATTTAAAAAAACAACCCATGTACTGCTTACACTAAAAAAATAGGTTCACTATAAGCGCAGGTATTCTGTATAGAAGTATAAAAAATTTCGAACCATATAGGGCAACGTTTCTCAAACTGTGGGGCGCGCCCCCCTAGGGGGCGTGATAACCCTACAAGGGGGGCGCGAGCATATTAAAATGTCGGAAATAAAAGATTTAAAATTGTTGTTTTTTTGTTGTTGTTAAAATAAAGCAAAACAAAACACATTCTGACATAACAAAAAAAAATAATAAAACAAACATTTTTACATTTACATAATATACTTATAAATATATCAGTAGTGCACAATGTATTTGATAATTAAATTTGTAGCAACAGATGTTGATGCATGAAGGAAAATAGATGAGCTTGGGTTTGTTATTCTTCTTGCAACGAGAACTTCGTTGGGAGTTGTGTATTTAGTTCTATTTTTCAGAGAAATAATTTATGTCTATATTTTTATGTTCCGATTAGTAGTCTTTTAACCTGTTGTATCTGGCAATGAAAGAATCCAATGATGGATTTAATGAGTTGGGACAGAACTGTAAAACCAGTGAGTAGAAATGTAGCGGTATAAATGATAACTTAATCCCCATGTTAATCCCACTTAATCCCCATGTTAATTTTCTCCTTTTATTCTAACGCCAACACTTTTGTGGGGGTTTGAGGCGTACGATGTGAGTGCATGACCCGTGAGTGCTTGTCATGGCTTTGTTGCTTAATATTTTGCTTTCTCTTCACAAATTCTCGATCCTAGTACCACTGAAGACCCGCAGTGTAGGGGAAAGATGCACGTAAAATCTGTCGAGAGCTCAAACGTCCTCCCGTTGGTGTGGTGTGGTAGTTAGGAGAGGGGGTGCCAGCTCAGGTGTCGTCCACGTCACTTGACCATGGTTCAAAATTACGCGGACCGTCCCCAAAAGGCCTCGTGTAGCTGAACAGTGGGACGTTAATATTCACTCAATCTTCACAAATTCAGCACTTCCAATATTATTTTTCGAAATTACTTTGATATCTTTGTTTCTTTCCTCTCCGCTTAGCCCGGCGTTGCACGGGCTTTTACCGAGTGAATAACTTCATCCCCATGGAAATTTCGTGTTTCCCTCAGGCCGATAGCACTTGTGTGTGTGTGTGTGTGTGTGTGTGTGTGTGTGTGTGTGTGTGTGTGTGTGTGTGTGTGTGTGTATGCCCGCGATGTGAGTGATTTCTTTAACTATGTCATAAAAACTCCCTTTTTCGAAATTTGTTCTTGCGTTGGTGTGGTGTGGTAATTATTAAAGATGGGTGAAAGCTCAGGTGTCGTCCTCGTCACTTGAGCATGGTTGAAAATTTCAAGGTCCGTCACCAAAAACCCTCGAATAGGCAAACAGGGCGAATTTTAAAATCACCCACTCACTTTCCAATTCTTTCGTTGCAATTTTTTATTTCCCGGAAACGGAAATGTAGCCCTTTTAAAAATAGTTGTATGCTGAAAAAAAGACAGAAAATGATAATGTTTATTCATTTGATTTAGATACTGTTTGCATATTGACTAACAAATGACCTAGGGAAATACCGTATAACTCAGTTTTAATTATTTAATTGATTTCGCTATTCTATTTACTAAATGGTTCTTTCTTTGATGTTTACTTTGCAATTCACACACACAAAAACTGATTAGAAGTTTTTTTTATCCTTCAATACCTATGGTTTTTTTTTTAATTTACCCGCCCGAAGAACGGGTATACCAGCTATTGAAAAAAGATCGGGGGAGCTGCGAAATATAAAGATGTTTTATATTTTCACCTTCTGATATGGATATCATTTTATTTCCTTTACAATATATTTAATCAAAATTAATAATAATTATCAATATAAACCATAATTATAATACCATACATTATCAATAGATAACATTTACGTTGATATAATGTTCTTAAAAATGTATTAGTTGTGCGCAATGTGTTTGATAGTTAAATTATCAATACTAAATTAAAAACAAGTTTAAAAATTTCTAGTGAATCCCGTGGGCTTGTCATTTTCAAATTTAATACTTATCTTGATAATTTGTACGGTTTATAATTAAAGTCGTATTGTAGCTTTTGCGTCAATGTACATTGTTAATGAATTCAATACATCGTTATTGCATGGAAAGGGGGGGGCAATGAAAATTATTACTGAAAATTGGGTCACAAACGTTGAAAGTTTGAGAAGCACTGATAAAGGGCAATATTTTTTTTTAAAGTTTACCTAAAGGGGCAAAAAAAGGAGGGGGGGGAGAGCATTAGTTTCTTAGCATATGGTTTCTGAAACCATATTAGCATCAGTAAGCAAATTTATACGTGTGTTCTTTACAGATTTTATTTTTGGACATGTAAATGTGGAACACCTCATGATTCCTTTTGCATGAAAAATGTGCCTTTTTTGGAACATTGGAGGCAAAAAAAAAAAAATGGACCAATAAAGGGGTTAATCACAATCACAAATCGGTTAAAACATTTTCCTGGTTTAGTTAAAATTAACGTAGTTTGTTTGAATTAGTTAGTTTGTTTACAATGGATTTTTTTAAACATTTTTTTTGTTTCGAGAAACTATCGAATTGATAGTATGTACATCACTCTTATATCTGTGTTTTAGACAAATAACTAAACAGTCGAACTATTAAAAAGTAATTGTACTCACTCGCCAAAATTTAGCATATTTATGAAAACTTTGGGGGAAAAGTGCATTGTTCTATTTTAGAAAATTATTTATTTTTGTTTTTAGACATCAAGTGCTTCGACATATAAATTAAAAATTATATGAAAAAACAGTAAAATCATTTAGTAGCTCAGTTTTTCAAATTTTTTGCAATTAATATTTTATAGTGTTGTTGTTGTTGCAAATCCTACAGGGTCTGACGAAGTCAGACAAGATCAATTATATCATTTTCTCTTAAAAAGTCCAGCACAAGAACGGGATCCGTGTAGATATAATTGCTTGTGAGATCCATACAACGCATTATGTGCTCCGGGGAAGACTTGTGATCTTGACACCTTGCACAGATGGAGAAGATCTTCTTGTTCGCTGAGAATGAAAGGCACTTGATGTGACCACTAGCAAGACGAGAAAGTGTAGTCTGGGAGCAGCTGTCACACTTGAGGGCTAGGGCCAGTCCGGGTCTGCTACCCGCATACTAATGATGAGTGGGAGGTGCCATCTACTCCACCAAATTTTGAGATTTTTTTAACGTGTATAATTCCAGATAGGTAAGGCTGGATGTAGAGGGAGTTGGAAGATTACAGCCCTCCTTTGCTAGTTTGTCCGCCATTTCATTGCCATAAAGTTCGACGTGAGATGGGATCCACTGAAAATGAATATCATGGTTTAGCGATATATGTTTCAGTTTGTGTAAGATGGAGACACTGGTTTTATCGCCAACAATAGACCATTTGTAAAGGTGTTGAAGTGAACTACAGCTAAAGGAGAGAATCCGAAGATCACCGTAATTCTTCTTAGATAGAATGGCCTCAAGTCCCGCGTCAGTGGTTACTAGTTCACTTCTGAAAACTGAGCAAAAATCTGGATTGCGATACTTCAGGGACAATTTTCCTGGGGCATTTCGATATAGATACCACTACCGGCCTGATTAGATGTTCTACTACCATCAGTATAAATTTTGATTGCATCATGGGGGATGTTGTTAATGATCTCCAGTGCCAAATGTCTCATATGGCTAGAGACAAAAATTTTCTTAATGACGGGTAAGTTGAAATGGAAATACACCCTGGAGAGTCCCTCCGAAGGATTCAAGCTACATTGTAGAGAAAAGGGATGTACTTCACCAGAAAGAAAGTTCTCGGACTCAACTTGGCTGAAGGGGCTGTTATTCTTTAGTATTTGGCTGTTTACCTAGTTATTCAGGTACTTGTTGGTTTTGTTGGCCGAAGCTAGAAAGCTTGTTAAAGTATTTGACCAGTCCAGTTTGTCTACGAAATAGAAGAGGTTGTACATCTTCCTCAAATAGAACGATGTTTAAAGGGCAACTGTGCTTTAGACCAGTGATGATACGGGCAGCACTTAGTTGGACTTGCTCTAATTTCTTCAGAACAGAGTTAGAAGCACAACAATAGATTGGAAATCCATATTCAACAATCGGGCGAATGAGCGTCGAATAAGTAAATCTTAGCGTAACCGCATCAGCTCCCCAATTCTTACCAGCAATGTATTTCAAGATGTTGAGGCGTTTCCTACTTTTCAAAACTAGATAATCATTGTGAAAACAGGGTCTAAAATAAACCCCAAATATTTCGGATGCTTTTCATATGTAAGATCCTGATTATTTAGTCTCATTTTGGGCTGGTAATTATAAAGATGTTTGTTTGTAGTGAAAAAGGTGGCAATTGTCTTAGATGGGTTAAAATGAAGTTTTAAGTCTGCTGCAAAGTTGACAAAGCTGTCAAAGGGTCATTTAGTTTTGATTCCAAATCAGGTATTGCTGTACCAGAGCCCCACAGAACAATGTCGTTGGCAAACATTCCGATTCTTATCCCGGAAGAAGGCACTTTCTCTATACCAGCCAAATACATAGAGAGATGTTGAGGGAATCGTGTAGTTTTAGAATCAATTTATGTTTCCAAACTCTATCAAAAGCCTTCGTGAGATCTAAAAGAACAGCAACAGTATGATGAGTTGGTTTAAATTTATGGGCGTCCCTAATTATTTGACAAAAAAACAGGATTTGGTTTTTTGTACTGTGACCCCATCTAAAGCTGTATTGCTCGCATGGCATAAGATTATTTTTGTCCAAAAAATATTGAATCCTAAGTAAAGTCATTTTTTCCATCAATTCACAAGAGATACAAGTAAGAGCTATAGGTCTGAAGTCATCAGGGGAGCAAGTCTTCTTGCCTGGTTTTTTTATTGGAATAACTGTGGCCCTTTTCCACTCGGGAGGTAATCAACCTATTTTCCAAGACAGATTGATGATGTTATTTTTTATAATAAAAAACCTTAATAAAACGATGTTTCATTTAAAAAATATGAAACAAGTTATCAGTTTCTATGAGCTTCAATATCCCCCAATCTTCAAATATTCACAACAGCTTGAAAATTTTTGAAACTATTATCTTTCAAAAATAATAATAATTCAAAAACAATATTGTAGTAAAAAATTTTAATATAAATGAAAGTTTTTATAAAATATGAACGATTAGTTAATTACATCGAAGCACGTAATATTTCTCAAATAAATAAGCCAACAAATATAATAGTTTTCTATCGGAAAAACATTAAACTCGTTCAGCGAAACAATAATTGAAATAAGCAAAATTAAATTCATTGTTCCAAAAAACATCCCCTACAATCTATTTTTTGTAATTTATGAAACGTATTGTGGTTCTCTACTGGTTATATAATGACATGGTATGCCATTTATTAATATATCCCAAGTTTTTTTACGTTTTTTTTAACAAAACTAAGCTCAAAGGCACAACACCCCATGAGGGCCAAGGCTTACTGTGACAAACTCAGTTTTCATGACGTTAGACACTGAGGTGCATGAGCAGATGTTCTGGTCAGTTGGTCAGTCTGATGTAAAAACTCCCAGTGTATAGTTCCCGAACAAACTTGGTACCCATTTATCAACCCACTGAAGGGATGGAAGGCTGGACCTCTTAATGGTCGACCTTGCCCGGCCCGTGTTTGCGACCCGGAACTGTGGCGTGGAAGGGCGAAACCCTAAAAGTTCAGGTAAGAAGTCCATTAAGAGGTCTTTATAATAAAATAATATTGTTACGAATTTTGTATAAAATAATGTAAATAATTTGGATTTGGATGTGCAATGCCTTTAAATTGCTCTATATTTATTTCATGTTAAGATTGTAATATTCACAAGCAAGCCATTATAATGGCAATTCAATGGGAACTTGGCGAAATATTGGCGATAGAGCCAAGTTGGCATCATTTTTGGTGACCAAGTTGGCGACATTGGCGACCATGTTGGCGAGTTCGGGACCCTCTGGATTCTTCTAGAAATTAGTAGAAAAATCCACTAATTTCACGATCTGTGGCGCGAGCACATCTTTCCAGAAATTTCGGCCTCTGCTATAAATAGAGAGAGACTCGCCGCAACGGTCAGTCTGATTTCAACCAGCGAGTAGTAAGCATTGTTTTGATTAGCGATTAGTAGACTTGCCTTGAACTTAATCAGCTCGGCTGTGCTTGTGAATAATCATTTACAAACGTGTATTTTAGACACTGTTTATTGTGTCTGAGTGCTGTTGAAGGTGTGGAATCCTTCTGTTATTTATTCTGTGAACTTTTTAGTTGAATCCTGTATTTTTAAAGATTGATTTACGCCAATAAATACACATCACTCGCAAAGAGCTGTCTTGTTGCTTACGACTGCTTTTGCATAAAATCTTTGAACCCCGATCTACGTAACAATTTAGTGTCAGAAGTCGGGATTTTATGCCGATAACAAGAGCGATGGATGCGCAACTGAAAGCTCTGATGGAAGGCATTAATGCCTTGAAAAGCAGCATTGGAAATGTCGAAAGAAGCCAGGAAGGGGTTAAGAATGAGTTAAAGGAAGAAATGCAGAGGAGCCAAGAAGAGACTAGAAAAGGCCAACAAGAAATGCAGAGGAGCCAAGAAGAGACTAGAAAAGGCCAACAAGAAATGCAGAAAGGTCTGGAGGATATACAGAAAAGTCAAGAAGAGACTAGAGAGAAAATGGAGAAAGGCCAACAAGAAATGCAGAAAGGTCTGGAAAATGTGCAGAAGATTCAAGAGGAGACCAAGAAAGGTCAAGAAGAGCTGAGAGATACTCTAGAAAAGAAAATCGATAGTGTGGAAGAGAGAATAGCTGTAAAAATGGAAGAAAAGATCGCAGTAGTTGAAGAGAAGATAGAAAAGAAAGTAGAGGAAGTAGAGGAAAAATAGAAAGAGTTAAAGAGCAAGTTGAAGAATAATATGAAGTGGCTGGGAATTTTAGCCTCATATCACAAAGAATGGAAGATCTTGAAAAGAAGCTTCAAGCTTGTGAAAGCAAGAATAATGAATGCAAGTGTGAGCCGGCCTCTCCATTACCTGTGCCTGCCTTTCCGGTACCTGTGTCTGCCTCACCAATGTCGGTGAAACTGTCGACCTATGACGGAAAAACCAACTGGGAGGTGTATAAGATTCAATTTTCTATTATTTCTGATGCCAACGGATGGACTGAAGGGGTCAAGGCCTGTCAACTAGCAGCATCCCTTAGAGGAGAAGCGGCAGAAATACTGCAGACTCTTCCTGACACAGAGCGGCTTAATTTGCATTCCCTCTATAATGCTCTAGATCTTCGGTTCGGCCAGAAATACTCCAAAGATTACGCACGCCTGCAGATGAAAACAAGACTCCAGAAAACCGGGGGAAATTTGCAGGAGTATGCCTCCGAAATAGAAAGGCTCGCCAACTTGGCCTTCTTCGACCAGCCAGCAAATGTGCGAGAAATAGTTTCCCTGCAACATTTCGTGGATGGACTGAAGGATGAAGAAATTCAGAAGGGTATCAGAATGGCAGATGTACAGGACTTAAAATCTGCCCTATTATATGCCTTGAAATTAGAGGCCGCCACTCAAGCCAGTCGCAGAGACCGCCATTCCATTCGGGGAGCTAGAGTGACTGCAGATGCGCGCTCTGAATCTCCATGGATAAACGACATAGAAAAACTGAGAGAAGAAATGCAAACTTTAATGGCGAAACGTCAGAAACAAGAGAAACGTAACATCAAGTGCTGGGGATGCGGAAGAGCTGGACATCTGAGAAATAACTGTCCCCGAGCAAGAAAATAAGAGAGTCCCTTCTCTTCTTCGAAGCAGGAAAACTAGGATATGGCCATCTCGCGGGGCGGAGGTCGCCAGATAATGAAAAGCCCCATCACAAGATTCTCCAAATTACTGCAGTGAATGACGGTGAAAATGGACTTTATAAGATTGGACAAATTAATAATATCTAGTGCCGTATGGTTGTCGATACTGGAGCCAATGTGTCAATAATCAAGAAAGATTTGGCTCGAAACTCCAAAAATAAAATGATCTGGATGCCGCACTGCGTTTCTTTGCAAATAGTGACTGGTGACAAGATTTGTGTACATGGGAAAGCTAATATAGCTCTAAGGTTTGGAAATATCGATTATCGCCATACGGCATACGTAGCAGATATTACAGATTCCTGTATCCTGGGACTAGATTTTCTGAAGAGCAATAACTTCAAACTGGACTTTGAAAATAGCAATATGCATTCAAAATTTGAAGATATCACTCTTTTTGGCTTACAAACTCAGTTTGAATCCAACCAGAAAATTATAGCAAAATCCAACACCTCATTATCACCAAGAACTGAATGCATAATACCTGGTTTAGTAGAAGAAAATAGGAAATTCCGATTCGGCCTAATTGATTATCTTAACCCAGACAGTGCAAAGGCAGGAGTAGTGATAGCTTCTTCGGTAGTAGACCTCTCGAAGTCAGTCATCCCAGTAAGAGTGGCTAACATCAGTGATAAGACCAGAACTATCCAGGAAGGAGAGGTAATAGCAGCTTCTGCTCCTGTAACATGTGTTGACCGAAAGTGCAAAAGCCAAAACCTTTCTTCAGAAGATCTAGTCAGGGATTTACTACGAAACACGGACTTAGACGAGAAACAGAAATGTGCTGCAGGAGAGCTGATTTTAGAATTCCAAAGCCTATTTTCAAGAACATCTGAGGACTTTGGAAGAACTAGACTAACTCTGCACCGAATTGATACGGGAGAGCATCCTCCTATTAAGCAGCACCCCCGACGACTGCCGTTTGCTAAACAGGAAGAAGTCCAAACACTCATTAAAGACATGCAAGATAATGATGTCATTGAGCCGTCACCTAGTCCCTGGGCATCTCCCATTGTCTTGGTCAAGAAGAAAGATGGCTCTACCAGATTTTGTGTGGACTATCGTCGGCTGAATGACGTGACCAAGAAGGACAGCTACCCTCTTCCAAGAATAGATGACACGCTTGATACACTCGCTGGCAATACCTGGTTCTCTACCCCAGATCTTAAGAGCGGGTATTGGCAGGTAGAAATCCACCCGGACGATAAAGAAAAGACAGCCTTCACCACGGGACAAGGACTCTGGCAATTTAAGGTTATGCCTTTCGGCTTGTGTAATGCACCTGCAACATTCGAGCGCTTTATGGAAACAGTTCTCGGAGGACTTTCATACGAGGCCTGCCTGGTTTATTATGATGACATCATAATCGTGGGGCGTTCCTTCCAAGAAAATTTTAACAATATTAGGCGTGTGCTAAAAAAGCTGAAAGAAGCTAATCTCCAGTTAAGTCCATCCAAGTGCCACCTGTTCCGGCGTGAAGTCACCTATCTCGGGCATATTATTTCGGTGGAAGGTGTAAGAACAGACCCGGATAAGATCTCGGCCGTGAAAAACTGGAAAAGCCCGACAGATCTTCACCAGCTCTGTAGTTTCTTGGGCTTATGTACGTATTACCGGAAATTCGTGAAAGATTTCTCAACAATCGCCAGACCACTCCATAAGCTGACCGAAGCAAAACAGAAATTCATCTGAACGAACGAGTGTAACAACGCCTTTAGCAAGCTCAAGGATGCACTAACATCTGCTCCAATCCTGGCATATCCTGAAACTGGGAAACAGTTTATTCTGGATACAGATGCAAGTTGTGAGAGCATCGGAGCTGTATTGTCCCAAGAAATACATGGCCAGGAGCGTGTCATCGCCTATTTTAGTAAATGTCTCTCCAGACCAGAAAGAAACTACTGTGTAACTAGGAAGGAACTGCTTGCTATGGTAAAAGCCGTGGAGCACTTCCATCCTTACCTCTACGGTCGACGATTCCTACTTCGAACAGATTATGCATCATTGACCTGGCAACTGAATTTTAAAAATCCAGAAGGCCAAATAGCCAGGTGGATACAAAGACTGCAGGAGTATGACGTAGAAATTCGCCACAGAAAAGAATCAGCACACGGAAATGCAGACGCTCTTTCGAGAAGACCCTGTCCTGAGAGCTGCAAATACTGCTCGAGAGTCGAAAAGAAATTTGGCGAAATAGATCCAGTAGTCCGCCAAGTTACAACGCCATCAACATCGGAAATGGACCTGTGGTGTGACGAGAGCATTCGAAAAGATCAACTGGCTGATCCTGAAATTAAACCAGTAATAGAATTCAAAGAGTCATCTGATGAAAAGCCCAGCTGGCAAGACATCGCCTCTTTCCATCCTACAACGAAGCGTTACTGGGCTCTTTGGGACTCTCTGCACCTGAGAAATGGTGTTTTATATCGAAAATGGGAGTCTGACGACGGAAAAGCATTCAGGTGGCAATTAATTCTCCCAAAGACAAGAATATCTACAGTCCTAAGCGAACTCCATGGCAGTCCAACTGGTGGTCATTTTGGTGTTATGAAGACCTTACAAAAAGTCCGAGAGCGCTTCTACTGGAACAATCTGCGGAGTGACGTTGAGAAGTGGTGTCGCACATGTGATCCCTGTGCTGCACGTAAAGGTCCAAGAAAACGCACCAGAGGACGACTCCAGCTGTATAAAGTGGGAGCGCCTTTCGAACGAATAGCTTTCGACATCTTAGGCCCACTTCCGAGATCATCAGACGGCAACAACA
This sequence comes from Trichonephila clavata, assembly GCA_019973975.1. NCBI lineage: Eukaryota > Metazoa > Arthropoda > Arachnida > Araneae > Nephilidae > Trichonephila > Trichonephila clavata. The sequence goes on along the minus strand of BMAO01035399.1, from coordinate 38,605 downwards.
ACATCCTGGTTGTCATGGACTACTTCACTAAGTGGCCTGAAGCCAATCCTGTATCCGACCAAGAGGACTGTTGCTCCGACTGTTGCAGAGGTTCTAGTTCAACAATGGATTTCAAGATACGGAGTTCCTCTACAACTGCACTCCGATCAGGGAAGGAACTTCGATTCTGCAGTTTGCAAGAGACTGTGTGAGATACTCGGCATTGACAAAACCCGGACAACAGCTTTACATCCTCAGTCTGACGGCATGGTAGAGAGGTTCAATTGGACCATCTTGATCAGCCTCTCTCTCCTGGTATCCAGTAATCAACTAGACTGGGACCAGAAACTGCCTCTTTTCCTGCTGGCCTTCCGGAGTGCCATCCACGAGACCACTGGCTATTCCCCATCCCAGATGCTCTTCGGACGTGATCTTCGTTTGCCTGCAGATCTCTTGTTCAGCCGGCCACCAGATGCTCCATTGGCGCCTGAGGAGTATGTCGAGAAACTCCAGGCACGGATGGAGGAAATGCATCATTTGGCTAGGGAAAGAATCGGCATGGCTTCAGAGAAGATGAAGACCCGATACGACGCAAGAGCAACCGGACACGACTTTCACGAAGGCGACAAAGTGTGGTTATGGAATCCGAAACGTCGCAAAAGACTCTCTCCGAAGTTGCTGATCAACTGGGAAGGTCCTTACACAGTCCTAAAAAGACTGAATGACGTTGTGGTTCTGATACAGAAATCACCACACACAAAACCGAAGGTAATACATTATAATAGGCTAGCCCCTTACCTTGGCCAAGGAGAATAAGGTACCTAAGTTCAGACCATGGTCACAAATTATTTTGTAAATAATGTGATTTATTTAACTCTTTCCTAATTTCTTAGTTTTATTTTAGTGTTGTAATTTATGTGTGTATTTTGAGATTATTTGCTTTTTGCTGTTGAGTATTTGTTACTTTATATTCGATTATTATCTGAATAGGTTATGTCTGTAAATAGATGCCTCTTACTCAGGGATTGTACTGGCCGGGACGTGCAGTCTTTGAGGAGGGGGCAATGTTACGAATTTTGTTTAAAATAATGTAAATAATTTGGATTTGGATGTGCAATGCCTTTATATTACTCTATATTTATTTCATGTTAAGATTGTAATATTCACAAGCAAGCCGTTATAATGGCAATTCAATGGGAACTTGGCGAAATATTGGCGATAGAGCCAAGTTGGCATCATTTTTGGTGACCAAGTTGGCGACATTGGCGATCATGTTTGTGAGTTCGGGACTCTCTGGATTCTTCTAGAAATTAGTAGAAAAATCCACTAATTTCACGATCTGTGGCGCTTCGGCCTCTGCTATAAATACAGAGAGACAAGCCGCAACGGTCAGTCTGATTTCAACCAGCGAGTAGTAAGCATTGTTTTGATTAGTGATTAGTAGACTTGCCTTGAACTTAATCAGCTCGGCTGTGCTTGTGAATAATCATTTACAAACGTGTATTTTAGACACTGTTTATTGTGTCTGAGTGCTGTTGAAGGTGTGGAATCCTTCTGTTATTTATTCTGTGAACTTTGCAGTTGAATCCTGTATTTGTAAGGATTGATTTACGCCAATAAATACACATCGCTCACAAAGAACTGTCTTGTTGCTTACGACTGCTTTTGCATAAAATCCTCGAAACCCCATCTACGTAACAATATTGTTAGGTTGATCGGGGTTCGAGGATTTTATGCAAATTAGTCACAAACAACAAGACGGTTCTTTAAGAGCGATGAGAATTTATTGCCGAAAAACAGTCCTTGAAATACAGAATTCAACAGCCAAATTCGTAGAATAAATACCAGAAGGATTTCACACCTTCAACAGTACTCAGATACAATTATCAATGTCTAACATACACTTATGTAAAAGATTATCCACAAGCGCCGCTCGTCCTATTGAACAGCCGAGCTAATCGCTTGTTTTCACGGTCAAGGCAAGTTTACTAATCGCTAGTCAAAACCAAACTGACTGAGCTCAGTGAGCGTTTCTCTATTTATATGCGTCACGGATACTTTGAGAAAAACCCGCTTGCGTCATAGATCGTGAAATTAGTTGATTTCTATAAGAATCCAGAGGGTCCCAAACTCGCCAAAAATGGTCGGCATCATGGTCGCTAAGTCGGCAAATTGGTCACCAAATCGCCAAAACGGTTGCCAAAAATGATGTCAACTTGGCTCTATCACCAAGATTTCGCCAAGTTCCTATTTGATTGCCATTATAAGGTAACGGACGGCGTTGGTTGTGAATATTATAATTTTAATATAAAATAAATATAGCATAGAGAGTAAAATAAATGCATTGTATATCCAAATACAAATTGCTTACACCATTTTATACAAAATTCGCAGCACTGTGTCTCCTCAAAGACTTCACGTCCCGGGCAGTACAATCCCTGAGTAAGAGGCATCTATTTACAAACATAACCTATTCAGATAATAATCGAATATAAAGTAACAAATACTCAACAACACATACGAAGAAAATAAATTCAAAACACATGAACAGTTACAAACATAAAATACAGCACTAAAATAAAATTAAGGAATTAGAAAAGAGAAATAATTTACATAATTTACAAAATATTTAGTGACCACATGGTCTGAACTTAAGGATATTATTCATCTTGGCCAAGATAAAGAGCTAGCTTTTTGAAGTGAAAACTTCTTTAGCGGCGTTGGGCACTTTTTGGTAGGGGAAAATCTTATGGGTTTGAGTCACCGACATGCTCTGACTGGCGCATGCGCAGTGTGCTGTTCGCCTTTGACACTTTTTGGATGGATGAAATCTCGTGCGTTCGCGTCACCGACATGATTATAGCAGTATATCTGTAGCTATGCAGCTGACGTATAGTGCTGTGTATATCTTATAAGTGAAATTCAATGGATTTAGTGAAAAGTTCAATGTGTATATACTGTGCATTGTTCGTTGCGATTCCGAGAATGGCCAGTTCATATTAATGGTTGCCGTTTATATTTCGCCTGGAAAATCTATGAGACATATACAACAATTTGTATTCGAAAAATTTCATGATTTATACAAAAGAAGGTTCTGAAATACTCTAAATGATTTGGCGAAAAATATGATAATGTACCGATGATTTTAAGTGGATACTTCAATATTGACTTTGCAGATGATAAAAATCTACCACTAATTGATTTTCTAAATGAAACACTTAATTTAAATATGTCCAATGATCGAAAACTCAGTACTACAAAATATAAAACGACGATCGATGTGGTTTTTACGCGATACTTAGATACATTTGAATCAAACATTTTCCTTTCTTACTTTAGTTACCATAAGCCTATTGTTTCTTTTTTAGAACAAAATGAAATAATTGAAAGTACAAAAAGTCTAGGTATTGTTGAAATTAATGATGACAATGATGCAAACAATTCAAATAATGTTAAAAATCAAGTACATTGAAATTTAAGTAAATACAAATGCTATCCATAAATAATATGATTGTATATTAATTGTTATTTCAATTTAATTGTACTTATATTTTGTCATGATCCTGTACAGTCCGTAATATATTTGAATAATAAAAAACCATATAAACATGTATTTAGTTGTTGCTCGGAGTGTCAATAGATGTGAAAACCAGATTGATGTTGATAATTTTAATTCAAACATTATGAAATTTCAAATTTTAATACTAAAAGTTCTAAGTTTTCACTTCTATCAGCAGTCTCTATAACTGCCAATTTTTATTTTTTGTCATGTATTACCTTCGGTTTTGAGTGTGGTGATTTCTGTATCAGAATCACAATGGCATTCAGTCTTTTTAGGACTGTGTAAATAACCCAGTTGGTCTTCAGTTTTGGAGAAAGTCATTTTCGACGTTTCGAATTGCACAATCACACTTTGTTTCCTTCAGGAAAGTCGTGTCTAGTTGTTCTTGCGTCGTATCGGGTCTTCATCTTCTCAGAAGCCATGCCAATTCTATACCTAGCCAGCTGGTGCATCTCCTCCATCCGTGCCTGGAGTTTCTCAACATACTCCTCAGGCGCCATACTCCTCAGGCTCCTCTGGTGGCCGGCTGAACAGAAGATCTGCAGGCAGACGAAGATCACGTCCGAAGAGCATCTGTTATGGGATAATAGCCAGTGGTCTCGTGAATGACACTCTTGTAGACAAGCAGGTAAAAAGGCAGTTTGTTGTCCCAGTCCTGTTGATTACTGGATACTAGGAGAGAGAGGCTGCTCAGGATGGTCCGTTTGAACCTCTCTAACATGCCGTCAGACTGAGGATGTAAAGCTGTTGTTCGGCTTTTGTTGATACCGAGTATCTCACACAGTCTCTTGCAAACTGCAGAATTAAAGTTTCTCCCTTGATCGGAGTGCAGTTGTAGAGGAGCTGCATATCTTAAGATCCAGACTTGAACTAGAAACTCTACAACATTCTCGGCCTCTTGGTCGGGAATAGTATAGGCTTCAGCCCACTTAGTAAAATTATCAATGACAACTAGAATGTCGCTGTAGCCATCTGATGATCTCGTAAGTGGGCCTAGGATGTCAAAAGCTATTTGTTCGAAAGGCGCTCTTACATTATACAGCTGCAGTCTTCCTCTAGTGCGTATTCTGAGACCTTTACGAGCAGCACAGGGATCACATGGGCGACACCACTTCTCCACGTCACTCCGCACATTGTTCCAGTTGAAGCGCTCTCGGATTTTTTGTAGGGTCTTCATTACACCAAAATGACCTCCAGTTCGGTTTCCATGGAGTTCCTCAAAGCCTGTTGAAACTCTTGTCTTTAAGAGTATCAATTGCCACCTGAATGTTTTTCCCTCGTCAGACTCCCACTTTCGAAATAAAACACCATTTCGCTGATGAAGAGTCCCAAAAAGCCCAGTAACTCTTCATTGTAGGATGGAAAGAGGCGATTTCTTGCCAGCTGGGCCTTTCGTCTGACTCTTTGAATTCTATGATTGGTTTTATTTCAGGATCAGCCATTTGATCTTTTCGGGCGCTCTCATCATTCCATGGGTCCAATTCCGATGTTGATGGCGTTGTAATTTGGCTGGCTACTAGATGTATTACTCCAAATTTTCTTTTGACTCTCGAGCAGTATTTGCGGCTCTCGGGACAAGGTCTTCTCGAAAGGGTGTCTGCATTTCCTTCTGCTGATCCTTTTCTGGTGCAAATTTCCACGTCATACTCCTGTAGTTTTTGTATCCACCTGGCTATTTGACCTGCTGGATTTTTAAAATTCAGTAGCCAGGTCAAGGTGGCATGATCTCTTCGAAGCAGGAACCTTCAACCGTAGGGGTAATGATGGAAGTGCTCCTTTGGCTTTTACGATAGCAAGCAGTTCCTTCCTGGTCACACAGTAATTTCTTTCTGATCTGGACAGACACTTGCTGAAATAGGCGATGACACGCTCTTGACCATCTATTTCTTGTATCAACACAGCTCCGATACTCTCATGACTTGCATCTGCATCCAGAATAAATTGTTTCCCAGTTTTAGGGTATGCAGGACTGGAACAGATGTTAGTGCGTCCTTCAGCTAGTTAAAGGGGTTTTGTTACAATCAACCGTCCAGATGAATTTCTATTGTCACGTAGAAAGGAACAAGGCGATGTTACCCAACACAAGATTTATTTTGTCGTAGGGTCTTACACGGGCAGCAACACAACTGAAGACCTTTCCAGCTGCAGTACTTTTACAAAAAAAAGCGGGTGAAAAGTTTTAGAATAACCACCAGGAGAAAGATTAACATAAATTCAATTTACGTAATTTGTAAATGTCTATAATAATAAATAATGAAGTTCATAATTAAATTTAGCAAACGAGTATCTGGAAGGCTCGAACGCGAGCCGCTTGCATGGTAGTGCAGTGCTCTAACCGTTCGGCTGCTTAGAGCGTATCAGTTTGTGACATTTCTCCCTCCTTAGGAGACACAGCGACCCGCTGTAGTTGTTTGGAACGGCTTCTTGTAACAGGTGCAAAGTAAACTTGTTTAGGGATCTTTTGGTCAACAACAGTCCGGACTGGTTCCGTTGGTGACTTGTCTTGTTTAATGTCTTGTAGCTAAAGGTCTGGGTCTTTATAAGGTTTCATTAGCAGAACATGTACCACGTCTCTTAATTTTCGTTTCCTGCGCATACTATCACAAGGTTCCACTTCATAAGTGACTTCGGAAAACCTTTTTCTCCCCCTATAGGGTCAAATGTATCGCTTTAACAGTTTTTCAGATAATCCCACTTTGCAAATTGGAGTAAATATCCAAACCAGGTCTCCGTCTTTGTAACTCACTGTCCGATGTCTTTCATCATAATGGCATTTGTCTTTGTCTTGTACTCTTGTTAGATGTATTTTTGCCAGTTGTCTAGCTTCTTCGGCCTTCATCATCAGGTTCTGAACGTAATCATTCGCTGATTCATCGGGAAGAAAGGACAAAATGGCATCTAGTAGAGTATCCACGTCACGTCCATGAACAAGGAAAAATGGACTGAAACCTGTCGTCTCCTGCTTTGCGGTGTTATACGCAAAGGTGACAAATGGAAGTATGTTGTCCCAATTCTTTTGGTCAACATCGACATACATGGCCAGCATGTCAGCGAGAGTTTTATTGAACCTTTCCATGAGGCCATTTGTCTGAGGGTGATATGCAGTAGTTAGCAAATGATATGTCAAGCATAAATTATTTACTGCTTTAACGAGGTTCGACAAAAATGACCGCTCTCTGTCGCTGATGATTTCTCTTGGTGATCCATGTTTCAGTATAACGTCTTTGACTAGAAATTTGGCTATTTCCGTGGCTTCACCGCTTGGTAGGGCCTTTGTGACAGTAAATAGAGTGAGATAATCTGTACAGACAACAATCCATCTATTACCTTGCTTTGTTAGAGGAAATCTTCCAAGTAAATCTATCCCTATTTTAGCAAACGGGATAGCCCCTGGCAATATTGGATGAAGCAGTCCTGGAGGTCGCTGAGGTTGAGATTTTCGCCTTTGACACTCTCGACAATGAGACTCGTCGGACACTGCGGTATAGGCCAGGCTAGAAGTATTTCCGTCTGATTCGGTCGTACGTTTTGGCAAACCCTAAAGGACCCGCTGTTGGTGCATCGTGAAGGCTTTTTAATACGTCCCCTCTAAGATGCTTCGGTATGAACAACAGCCACTGCTTTCCTAAAGGATCTTAGTTTTTTCTGTATAAAATTCCATTAAACTCTTTAAACTTTGAAAAGTCTTTCTTTCTAACCATTTCGTCTCGAATATTTGCTACTTCAGGATCTTTATTTTGCTCACTTTCGAAATTGGTAATGATATTGAGGAACGGTATATCTTCAGTGAGTTCTTCTTCAATTCTAAGCAGTGGGCTCCTCGATAAGCAATCAGCATCCTGGTGCTTTCTTCCGGTCTTGAAAACTATTTCTACATCGTATTCCTGAAGACGCAAAGCCCACCTTGCTAATCGCCCAGATGGATCTTTTAGATTCGCCAACCAGCATAAAGAGTGGTGATCTGTTACCACTGGAAATGGGTGGCTAAAGATATAGGTTCGGAATTTACTTATCGCCCAAATAACTGCTAAACATTCCTTCTCGGTAGTCGAATAATTTTTCTCAGATGTTGAAAGTGATCGAGATGCATAAGCAATACGCCTTTCAAATCTAGACAGTATTTGTACGAGAATAGCCCCAATGCCATATCCACTGGCGTCAGTATGTATTAGGGTTTTAGCTTCTGGTTTAAAGAAGACAAGCACAGGATATCTCGTCAGTAGCGATTTTAAATGGATGAATGCTAATTGATGTTCTTCTTTCCATACAAATTTAACATCTTGCTTCAATAATTCGTGCAACGGCCTGGCGGTGTCGGCAAAGTTATGGACAAATCGGCGATAATAAGAGCAGATCCCTAGAAAGCTTCTAACTTGCGAAATGGTTTGAGGGGTTGAAAATTTTCGAATTTCTTCAACCTGCCCTGGATCTGGACGAATTCCGTCTTTGTCCACTAAGTGACCAAGAATCTTAAGGCTTCTTTGACCAAAACGACACTTTTCAGGGTTCAGTGTCAATCCAGCATCCCGTATGCACTGTAGCACCATCCTCAATCTCAAACGATGTTCTTCGAAAGTGGCAGTATAGACTATGACATCATCCAGATAACATAGACAGTGCTTCCACTTCATCCCTTTAAGGATAATATCCATCAATCTTTCGAACGTCGCTGGGGCGTTACATAACCCAAATGGCATAACCTTAAATTGGTATAATCCATCCGGAGTAACAAAAGCCGTCTTCTCTCTGTCTCTTTCATCGACTTCAATCTGCCAGTATCCAGACTTAAGGTCCATTGTAGAAAACAAGCTTGCACCCGAAAGGTTATCCAAGGCATCGTCAATCCGGGGTAAGGGGTACACATCCTTTTTGGTAATTTGGTTCAAGCGACGGTAATCCAGACAGAAACGAGAGGATCCATTTTTCTTTTTCACCAGAACAACTCTGGGGATGACCATGGACTCTCCGAATGCTCTATGATGTCTAGCTTCAGCATTTGGTCAACCTCGTTTTGAATTATTCTCCTCTCTTCAAAAGACTCTCTGTATGGCTTTTGCTTGATAGGTTGGCAATCGCCGGTGTTTATCTTGTGTTTTACTTTACTCGAGACTCTTATTTTGTTTTCAAAATTAAAAACATCTTTAAATTCGTTAAGCAACTTCAAAAGATCTTTCTGTTGCGCCTCAGGCAGTTTCAGGTCTAAAAGGCCTTCGAATTCTTTCACCGACTGTCTAGGATGCCTCCGCTGTTTTACTTTGATTTTGTCAGCATTCTCGTTTAATGAATTTACCAATTCCTCCTCAATATCTGACATTTCGGCTATACACATGCCAGCTGGTATTATCTGTGGCTGAGAGGAACTGTTAGCAATCCAAATATCTATTTTACCATTCAGAAGTGTGGCAATTGTAGCTGAGACTTTTAGCTCTTTACTCCATTCAAAATTCTTCATTCCTGTAACTATAACCTTTTCTAAGGTCTGGTGGTCTTTAGACAACGCGGAAATCTTTTTTATAGAGTTTCCTGGAATGACAACGTCATGGACCGCATATAAACCAGAATTGACTTCATTCATTTGGAGATTCTTCTCCAATCTGGAGTTCATCGGATCCGCAATCAATAATGGCATCAGTTGCTTTGAAAAAATCCTATCCCAATATGAGGTCATGGCTGCATTGCTGGAATACCAAAAATTCGAAAGGTTGTACCACTCCATTCAAGTTCACTCGCAACATGCATCGTCCAATAGCTTCTACAACTTTACCACAGGCAGTTCGAAGAATCGGGTTGTGTTCTGAAAACATGGGCGTCCATATTTGCTTGCGTAATTGTTCGGAAACTACTGAATAATCAGCTCCTGAATTGACCAAAGCATTATCGACATGTCCATTGATACTGCGACGGATACAAAGTTTTTGATTATTTTAGCAGCCGTATATACTGGAGGGTTTTCGTTTATTGCGGCCTTACCTCCCACGCAGGTCGCAAGCTTTAGTTTTCCTCACTGGTCCTAACAGGTGAGCGACGAGATGGAGATCTTGATTGGAGGCGTTGTGGATTGTGTGTGTGTGTGTGCGTCTAGGGTACGGCGAATTACATCTATAACGCTGGAAATTAGATTCAGGATCGCGGCCATAATCAGAAAAAGAGTCAGAATACCAGCGTTCTGACTGGTCTAATTGCCTTCTTTGTCTTACTGCGCTAAAAACACGTCGTCTATCACGGCAATATCTAGTCACGTGACCCGGTCTTCTACAATGAAATCAAATTGGTACGTTATCTGAAGTACGCGAAAGTACGCCTTCCGGTATCCTGTTGAGGTGGTTTATTTTCTTGTCGAGGTCTTGGCCTTGGTCGCCAGGAACTTCCACCAGTCCTTTGAGTTCTGTAAGGGGAAGGTACAGGTTTTTCTGGAGCGAGTGGGGCCAAATTGCTTCGAACTTCTTCTCGGATAATGGATTCTAAATCATTTACCCCGTCGTCTATGCATGTTGCAATCCGTGGAAGTACTTTCTCGATTTCTTCTTTAACAATCCTTCGTATTAGATCACTTAGATCTTCTTCATTTGCCATTGATATGGGTGTAATATTAGGCAGCCTCTCATATCGTAGCGGTACAACTCGTTTCTTTCTCATGGCATCCACTTCACGGCAACACGTAACAAATTTATCTACTGTGCTAACTTCTCTGTTTATCAGTACTTGGTAGAGATCTTCAGCTACCCCTTTCATGAGATGCGATATCCTTTGGTCTTCCGGCATATTTTATCCACTTTCCTGCATAAAGACGATACGTCCTGAACGTAAGACTCATGCGTTTCACCAGGACGCTGAGCCCTTGTCTTTAATAATCCTTCTGCAAAACTATTTACGTCCTCAGGCCTTCCGAAAGTCTCTTCAAAAAGTCTCTCAAAGTCTGTCCAACTTCTCAATTGATCTTCATTGTTGTCAAACCACAACCTTGCAGTTCCACTTAGATAGAACACGACATTTGCAAGACGTACTGTTTCATCCCAATTGTTGTAGTTAACGATCCTCTCGTAATTACTTTTCCATTTTTCAGCATCTTCCGTATTCATGCCGGAGAAAGAACAAGGCTCTCGTGGCAGCTGACAGGTAACATACATCGATGGGACTGATGATGTTGCTTTTTCTTCCGTTTCACCTTCCGGCATTCTTTTTACAGTTCGGACTCTGCAAGGTAGCAACCCGTATTCTGGAGGTAGCCCTTGGAGCCTTCGACTTGTTCTGATATCCGTTGCGATGGCTATCGTTACCCAGCGCCTACACCAAAATGTCACGTAGAAAGGAACAAGGCGATGTTACCCAACACAAGATTTATTTTATCGTAGTGTCTTACACGGCCAGCACCACAACTGAAGACCTATCCAGCTACAGTACTTTTATAATAAAAATAATAAAAAATAAAAAAAAGCTGGTGGAGAGTTCTGGAATAACCACCTGGGGAAAGATTAACGTAAATTCAATTTACATAATTTACAAATTCCTATAATAATAAAGTTCATAATTAAATTTAGCAAACAAGTATCTGGAAGGCTCGAACCCGAGCCGCTTGCATGGTAGAGCAGTGCTCTAACCGTTCGGCTGCTCAGAGTGTATCAGTTTGTGACACTATTTTACCTCTGTTCTCCACGATGATAAAGTCATCAAGGTAGACTAGGCAAGCCTCATATGAATATCCTCCAATAACTATTTCCATTAGGCGCTCGAATGTTGCGGGGGCATTACACAAGCCGAAAGGCTTAACCTTAAATTGTCCCAGTCCTTGTCTTGTGATGAAGGCAGTCTTTTCTTTATCTTCTGGATGGGTTTCTACTTGCCAATACCCACTCTTAAGATCTAGGGTAGAAAACCAGGTATTGCCGGAAAGTGTTAAAAGCCTGTCATCTATTCTTGGTAGAGGGTAGGTGTCCTGGGTAACGTCATTCAACGGACGATAGTTCACACAAAATCTGGTAGAACCATCTTTCTTCTTGACCAGAACGGAGATGCCCAAACCTTGAAATAGAGGATTCAACAGCAAAATTCGAAGAATAAAAATTCATACCTTCAACAGCACTCAAACACAATTATCAGTGTCTAATATACACGTTTGTAAAAGATTATCCACAAACACCGCTCGTCCTATTGAACAGCCGAGCTAATCGCTAGTTTTCACGGTCAAGGCAAGTTTACTAATCACGAGTCAAAACCAAACTGACTCAGCTTAGTGAGTGCCTCTCTATTTATATCCGTCACGGATACTTCGAGAAAAATCCGCTTGCGACATAGAACGTGAAATTAGTGGATTTCTCTACTAACTTCTAGAAGAATCCAGAGGATCCGAACTCGCCAGAAATAGTCGGCAACATGGTCGATAAGTCGGCAAATCTCGGTTGCCAAGTCACCAAAACGGCTGGGAAAAATCATGCTAACTTGGCTCTATCACCAAGATTTTGTCAAGTTTCCATTTAATTGCCGTTATAACGTAAGGGACGGCGTTGCTAGTGAATATTACAATTTTAATATAAAATAAATATAGCATAGAGTAATATATATGTCTTGCATATCCAAATACAAATTATTTACACTATTTTATACAAAATTCGTAACAATACATAAGCTCTCTTGCTAATTGTTTTCTAAGAAATGCACTATGTCGATTGCAAGTGAATTAGAAATAAAAATCTAACTATGAGTCAAAGAGAATGAGCACAATATTCTGCAGTTTTAATGCAATATGTGCCTATTGTTAACAATACATAAATTAAAGCATATTTATTTTTTAAGTTGAAAACTGTTTTAGTAATAGTTTTATTTTTGATTTCAGTATCTCATAAAGAGCAAAGCATTTTATTATACTACCCACATTCTTATTTAATTCAATTTAAACTTATGAAAAATCTGTTGGAGGACATTTTCTGTTTTTTTTTATCCTACATTGTTTTTTTCCGTCAAAGTTAAAAGGGAGGGAATGAAGTATTTATGGAATGTTTTTAAATTTTAAAGATGCACTGCAAGAAATGGATGTTTGCCCTATAACATCAAAACCTGATATGGAAATTGGAAAGTATTTTTGTCAATTAACAGCATTTACCAAGCTTGATCTAAGTTACAGGTTATTAGGCAAAGATAGTTTTGATGACAACTAGTGACTAGCAGATAATTATTTCAAGAAAATTCATTTTCTTTCGTAGCTTTGTTAATTTGTTTTTGTTCTAAATGGATAAGGCGATTAACCAAAAATACAATCGTTTAAATGGAAATAAGGTAGAATTTTTAACCCTTCTCTTGATACTCAACGTATTATATGTGCACCCAATTTTTTTTAAATTTTTCCTCTCGATAATTTGAATAGTGTTACTATAAATATGATCATTACTATAACAGGTAAGAATTATTTTTCTTTAAATCCACCAACAGAAATTATACAGTTGTAATTCATAAAGAACTTACGGCCTTCGATATCTACACAGGCTGCCCCTTTGCAACATTCTTCAGAATGGGAGCATTTCTTTCCATAGCATTTGTTTTCCTCACGATCCAAGAGAGCTTCCAACATTTCGCCCCCTTTCTTTTCTACCTGAAAAAAAGAAAAGGTAGAAAATCATTTAAATGATAAACTTCATTTCTCTAAATCTACTTTGATCCTCACGTTCACTTTTGTTCCATTTTTATGGTTTGGGATCAATTAAAATTGACCTTTGAGCATATTTAATAGGAAAATAGAATTTGAAGATGATACCATCTTCCCTTAGAAACCTTTTTTTTTAAAAAAAATTCATTTTTATTTCAAACATTTCATTAAATTTAATTTCCATTCCTTATGAGTTATAAGTCGAAGTGTTTGATAAAACGCAAGAACATGCCTAAATATTTAAAGATTTCAAGAAGAACAAAAAAATTATTGAACAAAATTATTTACTCAAAATTACACAACAGCAAGAAGTTTGAGATTTTTAGAAAAATTGTTACAAACAAAATATTCAACAGTGAACAAAATATTATAATGAAAATAATTTTTTTAAGGAAGCAGAGGTTAATATAATTTTGTAGCTTCGTTTGATTCTATAAGTTAAATTGAAGGCATATATACTTTTAGATATTTTTATAATTTCAGCAATTTCACACATTCTTATTATTTTTACAAATTCCTTTTTATAAATAAAAAAATTCCACACATTAGCACTTTTAACTTTTTTCATTTTCTTTTTTCAATTTGTTGATTTGGTTGAAAAGTTTGTTTATTTATTTATTTATTTCAATTAATATTTCATGTATGCATTATGTGTTTAAATGAATGCTGAACTTACATTTCTCCAAGAATTATAAATTCATTTGAACAAAAAACAAACGACATAATAAGTTTTTCTGGTAAAAATATTGATACTAAAAAGCCAAAAATTCAATTAGTATTTATCACCCACCCGCAGTTCCATTTTCATTTTCTATTCCCATTTCTGGATTAAATAAATATAGGTATTCTAGCGCCATCTGGTACAGACAAGCACTAAACAAGAGGTGGTTTGTTATGCATATATGTATGAGTTATTACAAAACAATTTTCACAGAAACCTCAAACACGATTCGAAAAATGGTATTGATTGTTTTATTTTACATTTCTTTAATACCAGACGGCTTGGAATGTAGAATCTTGGAACGATAAATCAAAATTCACATTGAATAAAATTCTTTCTTTCCCTTTATTGTTCCGAAATCAATTTTTCATTTGTAATCTGGTTATTGTGGGAAGATATGAACCAAAAATATTTCTAAAAAGCTATTTCACCTCTCTGTCTGTTGGTATTTTATTATTACACTGCTAGTTTTGTATTTTATTTTTCTTTCTTATACCGTACTTTAATCAAATAAAACTCATTCGTTTCGGATTCTAGAACAAATTTGATTCTAAGGCCGTTTCAAACTCCAATATTGGTGGTAGATTGGTGGTTCTTCTAGGAATGGAATGAAAATAAATTTGACTTATGGAATTTATACTTCCATATGAACCAATATGTTTTTCTTCATATTCGCAATCAATATTTGAGAAGAAGAATATATGTTGGAGGTATAAATATTGCTATTGAAAGTTTGGATTTTGTTCACCTCTGCCGAAAGGATATTGTGACTGGAAATATATTTTTTAGTAATGTTAAGTGAGCAGGAGGGACTTTTTTGGGGAAGGCTAATTTGATCACCGAATGACACTAATTTGCCAGATTTGATGGCAAAAAAAGATGCTTCCAAACAAATCCAGAAGAGTCTGGAATGATTATTTGAAGAGAGAGTATTAGAAATTTCTAGAATGGTTCCTTTTTCTGGTTTTAAATAAACTTACTATAAATTTCGATGTCAAATCTATACAAATTAATAAACTATTGTTCAACAAATCCCTTTAGATCCTAACATATTTAAATTTCTTGATTATATTAAAATGATTCCTGATTTGACTGAACGTAAAGGATTTTTTATTTATTTATTTTTACTTTTGAGTCAGTCACTAATAAAGAATTCGAATGAAAGACTTTTTGAATTAAAAAAGTAATATCGAAAATTAATTATTGAAATGATGCCGAATAAGAAATAAAATGAGCCTGTATGGCATTTGTAGCAATAGAAATTAATACTCTTACAGAAATTGAAATTAATACCAATGTTCACGTATTTACTAAGATTAAAAAGAGTTAAAGTAGAGTGGTTGTGTAGTAATGACTAAAAAAAACTTATAAAATTTCTTAAATCAAGGTAATTGCAGAGGAATGAACAGAATGGAAATATATCCATAATGTATAAAATAACTTAATCTAGCTATCTATAATCATTTCTAAATTCTGATATTTATAAGTTTTAATCAACCCAAGTAATAGTAACATTCGAACAATAATAATATTAAACCCGTGCTTTATGTATCATGTTACATATATATATATATATATATATATATAGCATATAAATAAAGCTTACAAGAAACCATTTTGTTGAAATAAAGGTTTTCAGACTATTTAGTATCCATTTATTCTAAAATATTGTCGAAATAAATATATCTATCCAAATACAATTTATCAAAATCCTCCATCCAAATAACGCGTTATCATCATAGTACACTGAAGAAGATGGCGTCTCATTTGTTAGTCTGTATAAAATCGAAGTTCCCTCGCTAATGACTCTTGCCGGATCTTCAAGTTAAACCTTAATTGAACAAAGCCCCGGGCTCACGTTTTATTATTTCGTGAAGTATTTTCATGTTGACTCAGTAGAAGGGGAAATGAAATTTACTCTCCTCCGGGTTACTTACGTTTAATTTTATTTGCGATGTATATTAGAACGTGCTTAATTGCCAAGTCCTAGATAAGGGGAAGAAAATTATAAAAGCGTGAAGTTTGCGAGGGAAATGTTTTCATAAACATTTACTATCTCCGGGTATTTTTTTTTAAATGAAATTCAGAATATTAAATTAGATTACATTAATTAGACCATAATATTGTTTTAAGATGCTTCGCGATCATTTTATTGCCTAGTATTAAATATTTAGAGCACAGTGCATTTTGTGAGATTACTTAAATTAATAAGAAAAACAATTATTCACATGACAGAGTAATTAATAATTAAAACTAATCTTTATAACTTCCACGAATTATTGGTTTTAAGAAAATATTAAGTATTGAAAAAAATCTTTACCTCTTAAAAATAATCTTTACTAAATGTTCACAGTTTTGCTTAAGCTATTATTTGAACTCGCTCTATCTACTAGAGATTCGTCATGTATAACGCTAATGCGCGTTAAATCCATTAGGACTCAAAGCCCTCACGTTGGTGTGGCATGAGCGAGAGAGAGAGTTATATTATTATCGCTTTCTAAAGCAAAACGAGAGCTTTGGGTGACGGACCTCGTAATGTTGAACCTCATTCGAGTGTCGAGGAGCACTTGAGCCGCCATTCCACTAAATGAGTACTGATGGTGTATTAGACATGGACGACGAATGCACAGATATGACATAATATTCAGTCTTCCTATGGCTGCCAGTGTTATTTTGTTCAAAATTCTCAGTTTTTCGATGAATATGTTCGGGAATAACATTTGATGATTAAAACTATTCGGATCATCATTATCTTACATGCCGAGGCAAGGCGCTTTCCCCGAGGCTTAGGGCCCGGGCCCAATTAACCTCCATGCTTAAAAACGTCTCTGGACACAAGAAAATAAATATTACAATTTAAAGTTAAGTTAAATGAGTTCGAGGAGGAAGTTACCAGTAAAATATTGATGATGTTGATTTGAGCTACATCTGAGAGAATTATTTTTTGGAACATCAACGTATTTTGGCATGAGACTCGAATTCTTATTATCATTGCCAAGCTTTGGTAACCCGCGCTGCATCTATCTTTTCACATCTACTGATGATAAGTACAATTTATTATTATTATGTATTAGAACTAACTCGCTCCCATTAGCTAGTTTTAATCATGTTAGATTTTTTTTGAGCCGACTTGAAGAAAAAGCTGTTCATTTTTTAGTATGTCTCTTTCTTCGGTTATTATACAAATATGAACTCAGGCTCGCCCCACATTGGCTGGGGTTGGTGGATCTTATTTGTCGGCAGAATGGATACTCGAAAAACGTTCAACAAACTAAACTGGTTGTGTAGAATAATGATTGATTTCTGCTTTCTGAATGGAAGAGGCTCATACACTTTTCATATGGCAAGGTAATTCAAAGTGAAATATTTACTCAGAAGTCGTTCTTGTCTTTTAACATTAAGAGAGAGTATATTTATGATATACTCTCTCTTAATTATATATTTATATATATAATTTATGAGATATATCATTAATAATAGCCCTAGTGTGGGAATTCTAAGAATACAGTTAACTGAAATCAATCAAACCAAACCTAAAGTTTTACATGCATTAACTGTTTCCACTAAAATAAATAGTAGTAATTAAGAAATTTTTTTTTTATTTCGAATGACGATTACAAGACAACTGCAAATAAAATGAGAAACAGAGAATATTGACAAAAAAACAAGAGAACACGAAAAATAATAAAAGAAAAAACAAGATATCAATCATTGGCATGGCCAAGTAATTTTAGCGCGTTTTTCACATGTTGTATTTTACAATAATGCAACTAATGAACTTTTTACTAACAGAAAGTAGTGTGTGTACTGTACTTAAATTTTTTTTTTAATTTAAAAAAAAATTAATTTTTTTTTAATTATTAAATTTAAATATGATTCGGCTCATCTAGGGCACAAATGCGACCAAATGCCAAAAACCCGAGGTCAATCGGTTAATTATTGGCTGAGAAAAAGGTACGACAAAATATGGAACGAAGACGAGGACGAAGACGAAGACGAAATTTGCGTCCTAATAGCGCTTTTTTTACACTACGTGAAAAACGCGCTAAAAATAAGAAAAGAAACACAAGTTCACAGTATAGTCTATAAATCACACATTTAGTCTTGCCTCCTAATATCTGCTCCACAAGGATCCAGAGCTGAGTGCACGGCAACGTGCCAAATGAATGGCGTCCATTTCTTCGCTCGCTTACTTAGTGGACGCTGGGCAATGCCTATCATGTTTAGATACTAGGACAGAGACAGTCGTGGCCAGTGGTGATTCGAAAATCGGCCACAGCTTTTCTGTTTGAATCATGACTAAGTAAGGAGGTCACTTTAAAAGATGCTTCACACTCCGGAAGCCACATTAGAACTTTCGAATTAGGTTTCAATATTTGGCATTAGGCATTACTTAACGAAGAATATATTCTTGGGAGATAATATAAACCTATTTATAATTTAATTACATTGCCTAATGACCTGGTGGTCAATGGCCAGGTATTTGATAAATAAATAATTTAATTACAGGAATTTTCCCGACCTTTTCTTGATGAACATGAAGCTTAACTTTCTTACTTTTAAAAGTTGAATACGCCGCCCATCCGGTATAGTGAAGCTGACTGCGGTGCCGTAGGGACTGGGTTCGAATCCCGGAGAAGGCATGGATGTTTGTGTTGTAATCCTTTCTTCTGTCTGTGTTGTATGCTCCGTGTTATACATTGCGTGGTGCACGGGGTTTATAATTGTTAAATAAAAAAAAAGTTAAATACCTAAGAAGTATGTTACATTTAGTGAGTTCAGATTTTAATTTTAAAAATAAGGCCTTTCATTTTAGTACTTATTGTAAAATATTATTTTTGTGCATTTACTATGAGAATCTAAGTACGAAGAGTTCTGATCATGTGTGTGGGGATAGGAATCATGTTGATACTTTTTCTGAATACACTATTGACAGTTAAGGCACTTCGGATCTAAGTAGCGAGCATGTTAAAAGTGGGATGCTAGTTCAGACGTAGACATCGAGTTACTCATTTGAACGTGAATCAGATTGACGTGATTAGTAAACTTTTGTTCCGGGTAAGAATAAGTAACTGAAAAATGTCCAATAAAAGACTGAACAGCAAATACAGTTCCAGAGCAACAAGAAAAGAATATAAACAGTACAATATTTAATGATTCAATCAATATTTTAGCCAAATAGGCAATTTTAAGAATATTGTTTAGGCAAAAAATAAAACTATTTCACTCTGTATGTTGTTTGAATGTTTGTAAAAATTACTGGATACATTACAAAAAATTAGTTTAGAGTTAGTAAAAATATTTTTAACTAATCTAAGTACTTTTAATGACGAAAACGGACAAAGCTCTTTAAGTAAGATACCTTTGTCTTTCACCTTTGGCAGAATCTGTAAGTTCAGTGCCAGTGGCATGACGTGTGTAATTCGATTTCCATATTTCTCCGACTGCCTATCCACCTCAATCCTATGAGAAATTTTTGGAAAGCCAAATCAAAGACGTTCTACAAGATGTCCGGAAAATATTTAATTAACATGCTAATTTAATGAACTTTTAGATAATTGACTTCACTCTTCCATATTCGTCTGGGTACCAACTAGGTGAATGAGGGAGAATTTCCCTTTCATCTTAAATCAATAAGCCGCTCTGTCCGACTCCTTCGAAGGGAAGTTGTTTGTTAGAAATGTGCCTCCCCCTTTCTCCTCAGTTCCTTTTCATGGAGTTTATGGATTTCATTGTCGGGATATTTTGGAAGGTAAGTCACCCGCTTTCCTTTGTGGAATCTTAGAAAGCAAGCCGTTCGATTTGTGGAGCCATGAATATATGCTAGAAGTCTTAAATGGGAGACGATTATTGTATTGTGAGGTATATCTATGCTTGAATTTCATTGTATAAATTAAATACGGGTAGTTTTTTGTGTGTGATTACAATGAATCAAAAATTCATGAAATAACTTCTTTAAAATTAGGTCAAGAAAAATTCTAGATTTTTTTAAATATACATACATATATATGTACAAATTCAAAGATTTGCAAAAATTTTAATTTTCAAATAAAAAAAATGGATTGACTGAATATGTTATAAGTTTTAATGTATTTCAAATGACTTCTACATTATGTATTTCTATGTCTGCCCACAAAAATAACCGAAAACAAGCAAATACACTTTGTAACTTTGAAGCACGGTCAAACAGCGAAATTGATACGTGAGCTAACTCCTCGCTTTCCCAACCACACCAACAACAAGACTTTTAAACATTGCGTATGTAATAAGCATATACTCCTCTACAAAGCAGGGCTTAATTTGAATCAAGAGAAACTCAAGTACTCTTTTTGACTTTTACATCGCCAGCCTTAGGCTCGGCTATGGGAGTCACCAGATAAATTTTAATAAAAGAAAAACAGATGGTTCTAACTATCACCACAGTGGTCTTTAAATGCTGATGAAATAAATACAATTCTCCCTTCAAACTTTAAATTCCTTTCATATGTGAAAGATTTCTTCCAATTGTTTCAGCTTCAAATTGGTTCATATTTTTTAAAAACTCTTATTCTCAATTTCATGAAAACTGAAGTATATATTCGTGATTAAAGTAACTAATCTTTAAAAATTTTGGAGTCCTGTAAAGTAATTCAAAATACAAATGTTTGGATATTAGTTGAAAAAGACGTTATTTTTATATGTTTTTGAATGTTTTTATGATAAAAGTATTGTGACAAAGTTTTTAGTGGTCAAGGTAATAGGACTCGTGGCCGGCGTGTCATAAGTTCGTGCCTATTACCGCTGAAGACCCGCCGTGCAGAGGGGGCAGATGCACGTTAAATATGTTGAGAGCTCAAACGTCCTCCCGTTGGTGTGGTGTGTAAGATAGGACAGGGGGATGTCAATTCAGGTGTCTTTACTTGACCATAGTTCAATCTGACGAGGTCCGTCGCCAAAAGCCCTCGAGTAGCTGAATAGTGCGACGTTAATAATCACTCAGTCACTCGTTGGCAAAGTTTTTAATGGATTATTTACCTTCGAAATGATTTTTCATGAATAACTTAACACGTAGCAACTCTTATATTACTTACGAATAAGTTTTAAAATAAGTTTAAAAATAAGGAGAGATTTTGATGAGAGTTTCAACTAAACTTATATATCGAAAATTAAACATTTTATAATATTTCGCTAGTGTATTAGGTTGATTAAAATTTTTACAAGAAGCTAGAATTTACTGAAGCGTTATAACAAGCGAATAACTTTTTGAAACAATTATGTAAAAAAGGTTTCTTTTGTTTTTTTCGATGTACTTAAAGGAGAAAAAGCTCCCGACAGTGTTTTGTCATTGTCCCTAATCGGAGTTTAAAAATTCTCACAAATAAATATGAATAGGATTTTAAAATGAATTATTTCATTTTCTTTGTGGAACTATGAAATATTATCCAAAATCAATCAATATTTTCTTTCTTAAATTACATGTTTGGTACGAAGGTTTGATGTAAAATTAAATCCGAAAGAAATCATAGTGGCGTAATAGAATATATTAGAGCCTTCCTGCAAAATCAGGCTTTGTAAGGACATTAACATTTTACGAATTGGTTAAATACGTATTTGGCGTCAGTCAGGCTTTGGACTCCCTAGAATCCTGAGCCCCTCAAGGCAGGGTTTATGTTACACCACTGGAAATCAAGAGTATAATTTTTTTTAAAAAATCATAAATATTTATCGTATTTTTCCGAATATAAGCCAGGTGAGTGTGTGAATATTAACGTCACCCTATTCAGCTACTCGAGGGCTTTTGGCGACGGACCTCGTCAGTTTGAACCATGGTCAAGTGACGAGGATGACACCTGACGAGGATTAGGAGAGCTGGCACCCACTTTCCTAACTTCTACGCAGCACCAACGGGAGGGCTTCTGAGTTTCGACAGATTTAACGTGTATCGTCCCCCTACACGGCGGGTGTTCAGTGGCTCTAATTTTGAGCTCATGGCACGCCGCCACGAGTTCGTTATCTTGATCACTAAGCTACCGCTGCCCCTCGAGTATAAGCCAGTGCGTATATAAGCTGAGAGAGCATTTTATCTTCAAAAATTTACTCAAAATTCAAAACCCGTATACAAACCAAAATGAAAGGAAAAAAAACTTGGGATTTTTGAAGATGTTTTCATGACTACAAAAATGTCGTTAAACGGGCGGAATGTTTTCCAAAAAAGTGCTGTTAAGTAAAATACCAGTTACAACAACGATAAATTCATTTCTGACAACCCTATCTTTTTTCCATTCATTTCTTATCTAGTACGCTACCTGCGTTAGTCATACTTTTTGAGCCATTTTCTTTTGGGCGAAATGACCGGGAAGAAAAATTCGTATACGTCACATGATCGCTGACCTATGTTCCATGCTCTGGATGAAAAACTTGCTGCATGATGATCCTATGTATTCAAGCATTTCAATGAGTGAATGCGAATTTTACGAATTCAGTCACTTGATTTTGAAGGATTTATATGACTTTTTTTTTTCCTTTTAGAATAAAAATTTTATTCAAAATATCTAAAATTCTAAGACAAAATTAATAGCTAACTGAATTTTTTTTAAAAAAAACCGTTTTTCTAATTACTGTTTCTCTTAAAGATAGCAGATATCTGTACATGACGTTCTACTTTCTCGACTTATACTTGGAAATACGGTTCTTCTTTTAAAATTCATTAATTATAAACACATCCAATAAGTAAGCATAAACGTTTAAAAATTATACATGTTCACAGGAATTTTAAAAGCGTGGAGTTTTTGTTCGTGTAATCCTACATTCCTCAGTAAAACACCAAAATTTTAGCATTTAGCAACTAAAATAATTAGGTACCCACGTCGACCTTTACGAATGTGTACAAGCATATGAAGAAATTTTCGTTTAAACAATAAACTGACATTATTTTAGAGTAATCGAATTCTGTTTTTTCAATTGCATATATTTACCGGAGATTCTAACAAATTTTAATACACAAAGACCGTGTACTTCAAAAAAAAACCCAAAAAAACAGAGTTTAGAAGAATATGAAAAAAAAATTAAGTAAGCGTATGGCAGGAATCGATGTTTCATTTTTTTTCAATTTATTTAATATTTAATGAATTAAAATTATTAATTTTAAACTATGAGTTCCTTGAATTAATATTAATGCATCAATTATGTTTAGTGAACGTGTTTACTATTCAATTTAATTTAATTAAGAGTTTTTAAACAATATAAAAATATATTTATTCTTAAAGAACTCATTATTCATAAATCAAAGTTGACTTTCAACAATATTAATGAAAAATGTACCAAAAAACAGTGACTTGGATTCGAATTTGCTTTCTTCATATATGAACTTTTTGCTTAAGGTATTTTTCTTTATCTAAATTCTTGGGATTAAGGTTTAGAAAATTGAACATTGACAGAGCTAATTGGTTGGGATAGTAATAAATTCAACACATTTTTAGTTCCGATGGCTGTAAAATAGTTTGGAGAAGAAGTTATAGTTTAAAAAACTAAAAAACACCCTTTTCCAGTTAATTGAACTAAGTTGTGACTTAAGCTTCTAGTCGTCAAATCTGGGATTAGTCACCAAATCTGGAAATGGGATCTGAAATTAGTCGCCAGATGCGAGATGGGATGTGAAGATGGGAAATCGTTACCCCTGATGATCCTGATCAGGACAATAGAACAAAATTATTAAATTATTGTATTGTCATCAGTCGTGGACACGTGAGCAAAATTTCGAATCAATCTGACCTTTTAAAGTGGGTAAAAATTGTGTTCAAAGATTCCGTTACATACAAGTGAAGCTTATAAAAGGGTGTTAAAAATGAGGAAACCCCAAGAATTGAGTTGGATTATTAGACCTTGAACACATGTTCATATTTGGGAGTGCAAATCGGATTCAGGATTAGATAATTTGGTATTTTTTATGGTATTGTAAATTATGAACTTTAAAAAAAAATATTTTAAGAACCTTTTGAAATTATCTGCCAATTATCTCCAATTATTGGAGACGTCTTTATTTTTTTAAGCACCCTACTCTCAACGTACGCCTCTGGTGTCTCTATAACTGTCCCCAAATTCTGAAAATACCTCCTAAGTCACCTGATTTAAGCCCAGTGAAGCATATTTGGTGATAATTTGGATTTAAAGTAAGAAAATATGACACATAAAAATAAAATGTGAAGTAAAAACAATGATCACAAAAAAAGGAAGGAACATCGATGCAGAAATTACAAAAATCAAAGATATCTTACTAAATACTAAATTAAGAAAAAAATTCAATATTTAAAGCTATGCAGAAATTTTTTAATTGTACGAAAACTTTTGTGGCGTAATGTTTTAATAGTGTTTTTAATATTAATTTTCCAAAATTATAGTTTTACTATGTTTTAATAATTGATTACATTATTTCAATAAGAACAAGTTGCAGATATCATAAAAAAAATTACAATTTTGATACCTTAATTTTTATTAGTTGAAAACACTAAATTTTATAGAAAATTGCAATGCACGAACACTTTTGTGGGCCAATGTCTTTGACATGTTTTATAATACCTAGAACAAAACGGTTGACTCAGGAAAAAAAGGAGCCCAATTGTCCAAATCTGTTTTTTTTTTCTGTTTGTATTGGCAACTATAGAATCAAAGTTTGGAAAGGTTAAATTAGGTAAAAGAATCGTTGGATAATAAAAATCATAAATTTATGCCCTGATGAATTTTTTTAAAAATCGCTTGCTTATTGCATTATTTAACATTTACAAAAATTAGATATTATTCAAAAATTAAAAATTATTTTTCTTAATGAACTATAATGATATCAAAATTGTATTGTTATTATGAATTAAACATATTATCAAAAAACAATTACATAAAAATCGGTGAATTTGCTATGAGATTTTTGTATACCTGAACTCTAAAACCGAGTTTTCGATAACTCATTTGATTTAATTGCTGTAAACATGTAAATTAAATAAACGTATTTTTTCTTTATAGGAAATTAATAAATGTTGCTTATGTTCCTCAACCTTATTCTAGCAGCCAAATGACGCATATACACTTGAAATGAACATCATCCAATCACCCCAACTGTATATAAAATTTTATAAATAAAAAACTTTTGAATTTATAAAACTCGTCACATACATTTTATGCAACAAAAAATTTTGTAATGAATTCATGGTAAATTTCATTTTCTATTACAAATGTTTTTTATTCATAGTCTGTATTTTAGCAGAACAATGGAAATACATGCAAGGATATGATATTTAAATTATTTTAAAATATTATTTTCACATTACTGTCATGTTATTTACTTTAAAAAAAAAATATTCTCTTTTATGCGGAATAAATAAATTCATCTTCTGTCATTTCAAAATAATTCGAAACGGGGAAAAAATCTCCTGAATTTCTTTTCTTCTTCGAAACTTATTATTCTTAGCTAAAAAATGCATGTAAAAAATTAATGCAAGGCGTACTATATCCTTATAGTTAGAAATTCGTATGATGTTTCTTTTTAAGTTCTTTCTTTTAAAAATATCGAGGGGAAAAAATGTTTAAGAGCAAAAAAATAAATAGAACTACTTATTTTCTGTTCGTGTTCGTGCACTTTCAAAATGGATAGAAGGGGTGAAACATTTTTAAAAGCCTTTTCCAGTTTCTTCATTTTAAAAGAGCACGCAAAGTAGTGATTTCTTGAACTTTCTGTGGGAAAATATTAGCACAGGTAAAATGCTTGATTAGGTTAAATCACGGCAATGGAGAGTGCAAAAAGCTTTTAAAATGCAATTATGGAAATATTTTGCTTGCTTTATAACTACATTTTCTGGAATAGTTATTTCCATAAAATGCTTTTTTGTATGAATTTTATTATTACTTCTTCACATAATAACGACGAGTAAATCGATTCTGTAATAAATAAAAGTAACACGTTTTCTGGCGCTCGAGTTCATCATCTGCATCAAACATTTATCTTTTGCAAATAAGTGTTGAAAAATGGAATAAATATTGAAACACAACAAGTGTCTTGCTTTCCCTACAGTGATACACTGCTTGCAGAAAAAAGTTTTTCTCGGAAAGTACTCTTTCCACAGCATTAATAGAAACACAGAAGATGTGAACAGGGTTGCCAGGTTGGTGACTTTATTGCCCTTGGTGACGAATTACATAGCCAACGAACCTTCGAGAACTCATTAGGATCGACCTTTCTGGAAATATCTATGTAGCTGTAAAAGCGTAGAAGCTCAAAAGTCAATCAGTCGAGAGAAGAGTTGCGCGTTGTTTGCTATAAGAGAGAGACTTAATCTAAGTTCATGCTGGTGGAACTGTTCAACGTTAACTATAATGAGTGCGATTTGAACTATTGTAAATAATATGTTACAGTATTTCTTTTTTATTGGCTTCAATTTGTCTTTGTATAGTTACCTCTTTGTGCTTGTCTATTTATGTAAATCAGTTTATATTCAAATAATTGGAGTCATCGGCTGTTTTCCCCTATGATAATTTGCAACAATATGTTTTAATGAAATGTATACCGGCATATACTTATAACAAGTTAATAATTCATATTATTAAGTTGTTGTATAGTACGTATTTTATACTTACAGAAAACTTATAAAAATGTAAATAAGTTCAATAAGAATAAGAAAAAAATACACTTTAAAGTGCAAGTAATAAGTAAAACGCATAAAAATGACAGAATTTAAAACAATTTTAGACGTTAGTAACAGCAGTTACAAAATACGAAATAATTGCACCGAGTTCTAATGACTAACACGTTAAGGTTGCAATTGCTTAGAAAAAAAAATAATTTAAAAAAAAACGGCGTCATTTTGCTAAAACAATGTAAGTCTCACTTTTAAGAGAAAATAATTTAATATATTGTGCCTTAAGTATTTCTTCAATAAATCTTTCTCTTCTCGAAATATTTACTAATACCTTCCCTAATGCCTCTTGTTGAATAGAAAAAATTAAGTATTATGGTGTAAGCATTAGTTTATAACAGAAACCAAATTCTCATTTCATTTAATTCAAATAGATAACAGAATTAGCATGAATGTGAGAGAAATTTATTAACGTCTCATTTAGGTGCAACGCGAAGACCTGGTAATTTTGAGACATGAAAAACGGAAGAGGATGACACTTGAGCTGATGCTCCACTGTTTTATCTTTCTCACCAAGACGACTGAGGTATATCATGCCCTGTACACGACAGAGTATTATCAGGACTCAGACATGCAGCTCAATAGAAACATCGCTGGCCGCAAGCTCAGCGCCATCATCTGTTGCCATGACTACTCCAAAATATTTTTTAAAAAACGTTGTTTTACCCTTGTATTTGCTAAGTACGATCCAAAAATTCGGGGACTGCAGCCATTGCTCAAGACGAAAGGAAGCCAAAGACTAAAGTTAAACCACTTGAAATGGATTCTCTCAACCCTCCCCTACCTGGCCAGGTTTGTTTAGTCCATGTCATGTGACCAAACATCACGCGCAGCTGTTATCTTCTGAAGTAAGTTACCTTTGTTCGGCGATCTAAGAAAGATGGCTTTTCTTGAACAGCGTTGGACATTAAATTCAATCAATGCTTCGGTAAAACACCAATGGAGACTTTGGAAATGCTAAGTAAGGTGCATACTGAATCTGCCATGGCGAGATCCAAGGTTTATGAATGGCATCGGCGTTTTAAACAGGGCCGAGATTCCATCGAATACAATGAACGCGTTGGACGACTTCATGGAACGGGGAAAATGTTGCGTTGGAGTTTGAATGCATTTAAAAAGATCATCGCCACCTGAACAAATCCACTGAGGATACACATTTCTGGAAGACGTCATTTGTGAGGGAATCCATTTGTCGTAAGCGGACTCAAAGTGACGACTGGTATCTTCTGCATGACAACGCACCGGCACATCGATCCCAATGGGTAAAAGAGTTATTCGCCAAAACTCGCACTAAAGTACTTTCACATCTCACCTATTCACCAGACTTAACCCCGTGTGACATTTTCATGTTCCCATCAATGGGAAAACATTTACAGAGACGTTGTTTTGTGTTATCAGATGAAGTAAAAGTAGCATCGCAGAAGACCTTTCGGTAGGTTGCGAAAAATGGCTTCCAGAAGTTATTCGAACGCTGGTAGAAATGCATAATCACACAAGGAAACTACTTTGAAGGTGGATGTGCTTCGGTGCTGTGAACTACTCAGGTTAAGGTTTTCTACACCTTGTCCCCGAACTTTTGGATCATACTACGTATAAGTATGGATACAATAAATATGCAAATAAGTAACATAGTAAAACATGTTTTTGTTTATACGAAGTAGGATTCAAAAGTTCTCTCCCGGATTGGGAACTTTTAATATTTTTTTTCTATGACTTAAAATATTTTACCAACTAAACTGCTGAAATGCATCCTCTTTCGAAATAAGACCCTTGAGCAACAATAAACTTTTGCCATCGCTTGTAAAGGTCATTGAAACATTTCTGGAATCCAATTTCAGCCATGTCCTTTAATTCAGCCAGCGAAGCACTTTTAACTTCATCTGCAGATCGGTCTTCGTTTAACATGCGGGGAACGATGTGTTGACAGACCCTATGCATGCCTTAGTCGGTATCCGTTGACATGTGGCCGAAGATATCTCAATTGATTCTGCTATTGTTTGAAGCCTTTTCTTAGGTACCGCCGCATAAATCTTTTCGATGTTTTCAGCAGTGCAGGAAGTCTGCAGACGTTCCGAGTGTTTGTCACCTTCGACACTTTCCCTACCCTCTCTGAAACGTCTATGTCACTCAAAAGGTTGCGTTTGCGATAATGTATTACAGCCTTACACGTGATTCAAAATTTCTTAAGTCCCTCCGTTATACTTTTTCCCAAGCGAACACAACATTTTTGATATTCATTCTCTGCTCAACAAACGCAATTTCTTTCAATCGCCGAATGCTAAATGCATCCGCCTACAAAATACAACGCCATGGCAAGCCACCGACCACATGATATGGAAAAAACTTTTTTAGAAAAGGGGAAGAACGCAGTAACACAGAAATGTTATAGTAGTCGCTTTACTGCAAAAAGTTTCCATTTTATAGGTTCACAGTCCGGGAACTTTTGAATACTACTCCCTCGTAGTGAAACCCTTGTAAACTGACTAGCCGAGGAACTAGAATAAATATATCAATATATACAGTTACGCCTTTTTTTTTACTGGTTTGTGCATGCATTTTAATTTCTTGTTTAGCTGAAAAAATTCTACTTGTGGCAGAAAAACATAATGAGATTAAGAAAAGGAGTAACAGGTGTAAGAAGCTAATTCCGTAAAATCTGTCTCTTTGTGTCAATTGGATTAAACTGCTCAAAATACGAAGGTTCAGTGAAATATATTTGTGTTATACAGTTCGAATGGTTGACACACACATATGATTTACCCAGATGGTCAACATTAAGGAATTGATGTTCCTTAGAATGAATATAACGTGGTAAGTCTTGGGCTACTCATAAAAAGCAAGTAAACTCCGAAAAAGTAATCACTTTTGAAAGTTCTATGTAAATTAAATAACACATTTCCTCTAAATAAATATCTTATATCATTTTAAACGAAAAAATTTGTTAATTACATGCACATTGAACATGATCAACTGCTCTAAAGAAACTGAACTGAACATGATCAACTGCTACAAAGAAATGTTTAGAGGTTCTTTAGAGATTATTTTTGTACACTTAACATAAAAATTTATTTAATTTTTCTTTTTCAAAAGCTTGTCAAGTTAATTTAGTGTGGTATCAATTCCATTTAAACAAACATGTTATGAAATGCCTCTTGACAAAAGGAAAATGCTGACAAAAGCCCAGCTTTACATTAGCTATGGGGTGTGTGTTTATTAACGTCGCATTACTAAGCAACGTGACGAATATCGTAATTTTAAATCACGGTTAAGTGTCGAGGATGACACTTTGAGCTGGAACATCCTCTCCGAGCTTCTACACTACGCCAAAGGGAAGACATAGAGAAACAAAGGCTTTAACGTGTGTCAGCCCCTCGACGTGTATCTTCAGTGGCACTAGGGTTCGAACTCGTGACTTGCCACCGATCATGACCACTAAGTTACCACGGACTCCTTTAACTTCAGCATTCCTCTTAAAAAATCGATTTCGTAGCATTTAGATGAACAATTGTAATAGAAAGATTCCAGTATACAACTGTATAATCAAGCGTATAAATTCTACTTAATCCTAAGACAGAATATTTGTTACTGTGATCTGTTCTATGAGACCTTTAGATTACAATCATATAGAACACCCTCTATAAGTTTGTATATTACAGGTATTTTTTTCGGTGTCTTAATCCACAAATTTTCTTGAGGCATAAAATGCAAAATGTTTCAGGTTTTTTTTTTATCTTTTAACATATTTCTCATTGCGTATTTGAATTCCAGAATATCTGAACACAATATCCTTACAATTAAATTAAATGCACAAAAATACACGAAAAGTCAGAATTTCTTCCCCTAAACATTCCTTTCTAAACTACAAAAAAAAAACCCGACTAAATAAGATGAGGAAAATTTGTTTTCCCTAAACCGAATGAAAATAGCTTTGCACTTTTTCATTCTCATTACTATGACTTAATGTTTACAGAAATATGACGTGAATAAAACGATTTTTATAAAATAAGTCATAGCAAAAAGCATCGTCACTTATTTGAATTACATAAACATGAGGTAAATATATTATTCAAAGTTCATTCAAGACTGACAACAACAACAAAAAACAAAACATTGCAGTTGACAAATAAAACAAGTCTAAGAAATATTTTTACGAATTTTTATTGCAAATATTTTCATTCAAAGTAGTATAAAGATGGAATTGATTGTTATAAGGCCTCCATGTGCCTTTTGAAAGGCAACATAAATAAGGTTATATAGAGATCAAGGTCTGTATGATTTCCTTTTATAATTAAGGGGAGTCAGTAGGGTAAACACCTTCGGGAAGTCGATTTTGAGTTTTTGATATTTCTAAAATCCCCAAATCAGGACCTTTCCAATGATGTAACGTACTTGCCATTTCACTAATTAAAAGTATGTTAAAATGATTTTTTAAAAATAATCAGCTGATGAGCCACGCCCCCTTCGACAGATAGAAATGTAAACATTGACCTTTTAAATCTGGGAAGCTTTTCCAAAGCCACTCTCTGTTTTATTTATTCATACGCAATTAACTGTAGATTGACTGCAAGCGTAACTGTTAGGGTTGTTTACCTATTTTGGAGCGCACACACGTTTTTCTTGTTAGCGTTTTAAATATTTCGATATTTAAAATTTCTGAATATGAAAAAATTTCAAAATTTTAATATGCCAAGATCAACAAAAGTATTCAAAAAACGTAAAGGTATGTTTTATAAAGGTAAGAATACTTTCAACCATACTAACGATAGTAATGTCCATCCTCAAGCTGGACATGCACATGACTCAAAGGAGACATGTGCAAAAGAAAAGAAAATTCCCAATTTAAATGGAAGTTTTTCTTCCTATGACAAAAGTGTAGGTATTATTAATGCCATTATGAATTTGAATATTCTGGCATTTGTTTTCAAGAATGAAGTTCACTGTAAAATGTGTAACAGTGGCTTAGACATGCAAGTTTTAAAAGGTAAGTCTGGACTGGCTATTACATTTGTCCTGAAATGTTGTGCTTGGCCATATCGTGTAGAATTCTCTTCTTCAAATTTTCATGAAGGAACGCAAATTGCTACAATAAATACCAGGTTTGTATATGCTATGTGTTCCATTGGAAAAGGTGCAGAAGCTGGGAGAATGTTTTGCGGCATAATGAATCTTCCTCAACCACCTACAAGGTTTTCTCCTGACGGTAAGCGAATCTTAAATGCTGCAAAACTTGTTTACGAGGACTCTATTCAAAATGCTGCGAAGGAAGCTATTTGTGAAAATAAAGGTAATAATAATATTGCAGTCGCTGTAGATGGACATGGCAGAAGCGCGGTTACTCATCATTGAATGGTGCAGTTACTGTGACCAGCATTGATACAGGTAAGGTGATAGATGTTGATATTCTTTCAAAATATTGCACGTGTAAAAACTTACCTTCTCATCAAAAGGATTGTAAAAGGAATTATGTTGGATCTAGTGGAGCCATGGAAATTCAAGGTGCGTCTAAAATTTTTCAACGGTCATTATCTTTGCATAATGCCCGATATATTACTTACTTAGGGGATGGAGATTGCAAAGCATTTGAGGCTGTTAGAAAGAAAAACATCTATGGAGATGAATACCCAATTGAAAAATTGGAGTGCATTGGACATGTCATGAAGCGCAGGGGAACAAGATTACGCCGATTAAAAACTCAATTGAAAGGGTAAATCTTGTCAGATGGTAAGTGTTTAAGTGGAAAAAATCGTTTGACTGATTATGAAATAGGTAACTTACAGTTTTACTATGGATCAGCTATTCGGAGAAATTACACCAGTGTTCAGAACATGCGGCAAGATATCTGGGCCATTTTTCTGCATAAGCTGTCAACAGATGGATATCCTCAACATGGTTTTTGTCCTGATGGTGAAGATTCATGATGTGGATATAGAAAGGCTGAAGCATCAGGTAAGTCTTACAAGCATAAAAATAGTCTTCCGGTCGCTGTTGCAGAAGCAATGCGTCCTATATTTAGAGATCTTTCCCATCCTGATCTGTTGAGAAAATGTTTGCATGGAAAAACACAAAACCCGAATGAAAGTTTTCATAATGTCATATGGTCACGTGTTCCTAAAACAACATTTGTACAGATTGAAACACTTTCACTTTGTGTTTATGATGCTGTTTGTTCTTTTAATGATGGTAATGTATCCAAATTCAAAATGCTGCAGAAAATGGGAGTCCAGCCTGGAGAATATTCGGTAAGTGCCATGAAAATTCTTGATAGAGAAAGGTTAATAAAAGCAGTGTATGCTTTTTCTGGAAGAGCGAAGAAAATTAGAAAAGAAAAAGAAGAAAAAGAAAAAAGAAGAAGATATATATATATATATATATATATATATATATATATATATATATATATAATATTAAGAAAATAAGGTAAAAACCGGCTACAGTGCAGGATCTTTTTCATGAGGTAAAATTTTATATAAAAGCTACTGTTTTCTAAAAATTTTCTTTTCTAAACTGTGTTTTCTCTTTTCTATAAATCTACTGTATGCATGAACTGGAAATTTTTATTTTATATTTCATATATATTCTTGTGTATACTGAAGTGAAATTTTTGAAATATTCCTCAGACATTTAGCTAAAAAGCATATGTTGCAACACAGAAAAGGAAAATTTTTATTAAATTCCTTATTGTACTCTGCAAAAATTATTTTTTTAAACAGGCTGATCAATATTTTTTTTAAAAAATTCACTTTTGTATAAATATAAATGTTTATTTAATGCACAAACAAATTTTAAAGCTTTAGGGATCAATAGTTTCTTAGTAAAATGTACATAAATATATCTCAAAATGCAATGCCCTTTTTCGTTGCACGAAACTTGTTACAAACCAAAAAATACACAAATTTCACGTTTAAAAACATAAAATCAGTTTTCTTGTTGTTGTTTTGGATACCATTTATGTAATATTTTAAGAATCCTTTTAATTCTGATACTTAAAGAAATTGTATTTACATATGAATATATAAAACATTAATGAAATTTTTCGAAATGTCATATAATCATTTATTATTGTCTTATAAAGATTATATTTTTTAATTTGTGTCTTCTTTTTTCTAAAATATCTATTGTTTGCATGAACTAGGAATATTTATTTTATATTTCATACATATTGTGTATACTGAAGTGAAATTTTTGAGATATTCCTCAGACATTTAGCTGAAAAGCAGATGTCGTAACATAGAAAAGGAAAACTTTTATAAAATTCATTATTTTCTACTGTACAAAAATTACATTTTTAAACAGGCTGATCAATTTTTTAAAAAAATTTCACTTCTGTATAAAGATAAATGTTTATTTAATGCACACACAAATTTTTAAGCTTTGTGTTCAATATTTTCTTAGTAAAAGGTACATAAATATATCCCAAAATGCAATGACCTTTTTTGTTGCACAAAACTTGTTACATACCAAAAAACACACAATTTTCATGTTTAAAAACATAAAATCAGTTTTCTTGTTGTAGTTTTGGATACCATTTATGTAATATTTTAAGAATCCTTTTAATTCTGATACTTTAAGAAATTGTGTTTACATGTGAATTTATTCTAATGAAACTTTTCGAAATGTCGTATAATGATGTATTACAAAAGTCATATTTTCATGTATTGACACATTTTCACATGGTATTTATGATGATTTATAATAATCTTGGATAACAATAATGTATTAAAACAGAAAATTCTTCAAAAATTGATGCATAATTTGAGAAAAATGATGCAAATGCTATAAAATATCTCGATAGATTAAAAGTAAAAAATTCTATATATGTATTTTCTGAGAAATCTAAGTAAAAGAAATAAGTAAAAAGTCTTAAATGTTATTGAGAATAAGCTAATATTTAAAAAAATAGTGCAAATACAGATTGTAATTCATAATTTTTTGATGAAGTGACATTTTATAATAAAAATGCAATTATCTCAAAACGGTGTTTTTAAAAATGCGTGTACCATTTTCTCAGAACTTATTCAACGGAAGCATTTACAATCTTCACTGAATATTACTGATATCTAACTATATATATTACACGGAGCTTTTATTAATATTCCCATAATATTTTTGTAAAAGTCAGTTATCGTAAAAAAAATGACGTTTTTCAAAAAATTCATAGTGATACTGCTGCGATGAATGTTTTTGAAAAAACTAAACAATATATTTGAAAAAGCTTCCAATCATTTTAAATAAAAAAGTCTAATTAATATAAAGAAAAAAAATTTTAAGTCTGTACATTTAATAGTTTCTGAGAAACCGGTACATAAAAATGCTCCATTTAACATTAGCGGTATAGGGTTACCGACTAACCTTAATGACATAGATAAATTAATCCGTTTCCTCCGCACCCACTGTACAGTCTATTTTCTGAATATTTCAATTAAAAGTAGTCATGTTACTAGAAACGATACAATTACTTTTAAAGTATTTTACTTTATTCTTTTACCTTTTTATATGCAGTTAGTTGTGTTTAAGATTTTAACGTAGTAGTAGGGCAATCGAATGATAACTTTTCTGACACTTTTCGATCCAGAGATCTAAATATAGATAGCGGAGTAGATTGGGGGGGGGGGGGTTGAATGTTTCTCATACACCAAGCAATTTTGTGTTTTTAGCATAAAGATTGCGCCCCGATTGTTTTCTCTCCCTCTCTCTCGTCTACGTGTTCTTTTAAACGCAAAACCCTCCCATAAATGAAATTTGTGTTCTCCACTGATTATAAAACATGCTATATTTTAATAAAATTCATATAATTGATTATTTATGTTTCTATGTATTAAACAAGAAAAATTTTGCATCTGTGATAACAACAAACAGTCGTAGAAACTTAAAAAATAACTATAAGAGAAATCAACTGTTACTTTTGCGAATTGCAAAATATGTACATGATTCTAATATTAAACTCCCAACGAGACAAATTAAAAGCTAGGGAGATCTTTCGCTAAGAAAACTATATTACTATAAATCTTATTTTAAGAAATAACTGGAACAATAATAATTCGAGAAATAAAATAATGATTTTTCGGGTAAAAATGGAAACTGAGACTCACTGTGTGGGTAAAACTGAAATGCTATAGATATGTTCCTAGAAAAGATCCCTTCGTAAGAAATCCCATTACACAGGAAATACTAAATAAAAAAACATTAAAACCATTATACTGGGTTTAAAAAGATGAATATTGTATCAAAGTGAAGTGAGAGGGATCGTCGCACTATAAGACAACTTGTGGGCCATTGGTGACGGACCTCTCTCGTAAATTTGACTTCATT
The DNA here is from genome assembly GCA_019973975.1 of Trichonephila clavata. Classification (NCBI taxonomy): domain Eukaryota; kingdom Metazoa; phylum Arthropoda; class Arachnida; order Araneae; family Nephilidae; genus Trichonephila; species Trichonephila clavata. The sequence goes on along the minus strand of BMAO01035399.1, from coordinate 2,738 downwards.
CAAGTGACGAGGACTCCTGAGTTGACCCTCTCTCTCCAAACTACTACTCCACACCAAAGGGAGAATTTAGGGCTTGAAAGATTTGACATGCATCAGCTCCCTCTACAAGGCAAACCTTCAGTGGTACCAGGATTCGAACCCGCTATATGCCAGCTACGAGTTCGTGACCATAACCACTAGGCTACAGTGGTAACGTATCAGAAATACATGCACACAATAACGAACTAAAACTATTACAGCTAAGATTAGAAAATAAAAGAAAAGAAAATGGCAAACTCTTTGTCACTACATCGCTCTTGAATTTTACAGAACTCCTTAATAGCAGGGGGAATATAATTTATCACTACACTTTTTAATCTTAGGAAATTCTCCTTGTCCCCTTGTTGACCAGCAGTCCCGAAGTAATAACAAGGCAAAAATATCCCTCATCCTCAGTCACGAGAAGACATCCATTCCATAAAGGCAATCATGATAAAATAATAATAATAATAATAGGGGAAAATGTAAACATTATCTAAACTGCAATGTAGAGTGAAACTGAGTCTCACACTTCAGAGAAAAATATGCAGGGTCGCATTAACAGAACCAAGTTGTAAGAAATTTTTCCTGTAAATACAGATTTGCAAACAAAAAAAAAGTTGGTGAATTTTAAGTAGAAAATCCTAAGCCAGAAGTATATAAATTATATCTGCATCGGTTACAGAAAAAGGAAATACCCCTAAAAAATTTTTCCTGTATTTTCTTTAATCTATTTTCTCAATTGCTTTTGATAAGCTTATGGTATCATAGTTAGTAAATACAGTTTTTCTTAAACCTTTTATTTTGAAAAACTAAATTTCCGAAATGAAAGTGGTCGAACTGAAAGAAGTTGAATTGATAGAATAGAATAATATCACGCATAACAACGCTGTAAAAATATGAGCGAACCTCACATGATAAAAAAAAAGAAGGATGAATCAAACAGCATCAGCATTTGTTGTTTTTGAGCAGTTTAAATTTTACAGATGAGTTGTTTTTTTCAGTTTCATTTAGTATATTTGTATTCTTTCTTGAGTAACCCTACAAATAGCATGACTTTATAGTGCTCTTAAATAAAATTTCTATGTAACAAGTATCCGTAATTTGATGTAGACAAAATCAGAAGACATTTATGAACACCACGAATTAATATAATTACAATCAAATCTTTTGTTTTGAAATCCTATTTATTTTATTACTTCAGAACTACATCCACTACCAAAGCAAATAAAAAGGAAGAGAATTGTGTGTATATTAGTAACAATTTTAAGAAATAATGCTATTGTTTTCAAAATAATTAAAATGCCTTATATGTAACCTTATTAAATTTGAATGTGACCTCACAAAACTATTAAAAGCCAAAAGCGAATTTTTAGTATAAGAGCGTCACCAGCTTGACAGAAATTGAATTTTCATTACAATTAAACATAGGGCAAGTGATTGTTCGACCTGACTACGTAACTTATAATCCGAACGATGCCATTGGTTATCTCTATCCGATAGGCACTTTGTTAAGTTCCTAAGAGTAACAAGTCGATTATGCTGTTTCAAATGTTAGGTCCTCATGAGTTTGACAAGCTAGTGTTTCCCATTGAAACATCAAATGTGACGTGTTCTATAGTCCTGAAACTTGTATACTTTTAATTTGTCATTTAAATCTGTTGCGGAAAAAAACATTTGGTGCTGCCATTTATTTATGTAATTGTAGCTTATTTATGGTTTGACATGAACCGTTCGCAGATGTTATAATATGTTATTCCAAGATGATTTTCCCCTTCTCCTTCTTTTCATCATGTGACATATCTTCTAATAAAAAAAATCTACTCTTTTTTTTTTATTATTGGCATATAGAGTATACAGTACAGCCATGATTCATTTCCATTTAAGTTTAAAAGAAAGATTGACAGAAAATTATGAATGAAAGGAAGTAAAAAGAGACGAGAAAAATTATCTTCAGTGTCCTTCAGAAACTACATTAATATTAGATATGTATGTATCATTGTATAAATGTAATTTTTGCGTGAGCCACATAGCAACAAAGTTTTAAATTAAATAATTTCCTGTTCATTCTTTCTTATACTTGTACTTCAACTTTTTCTGCTCAATTTCCATTTCTATAAATACTATTTAAATTCACTTATATAAAAGTACATAATTTATTTGTTCGTTTTCCACATTCAGTACATGCGTTTTGAAATTTTTTGTTCCTACTAACTGCACAATCTGAACATACAAAAGACTATCTGAAGCGAATAAATTTAAGAGACTACTCCCTCTTTATAAAAATTATCAGCACTGTGAAATTTAACATCCAAAGATACGTTTTATGAAATAAAAAAATGCATACTTTTTTGCATTTCATTTGAAAAGGAAACTATTGCTTATGTAAATTGCTTCCACGTTTACATACAGTTTACCCCAAGCGACAATAGTGAGTAAAAATTTTAGAAAGAGATTCCATTTTTTTGAATGAAAGATTAAATTTGGCTATTCAACAACAGGACTTCTCAGTTTTAAGGGGTCGTTACTTCAGATTAAAAATGTGAATAATTCTCAGGATTACATTTACTGTGATTCTCAGTATCACAGAATCACATTTTCAGAATTAGAACATATACTGTTAATTACGATTTTTACCTTAGAGCATGAACTCATTTTTATTTCTCTTTGTTTTGAATGTTATTTTGATACGTAGAAAAATTGGTGGAAAATAAAATTAA